>JAFBJS010001544.1:2500-27809 GCA_016785265.1 Paraplagusia blochii
GTGATTCACATCACTGCACACAACGAAATGTCACCTTTGTATCAAACGAATCACCAAAGCTCCTCAGGCAGCTTTAAGCGACTGAGGAGCAGCGGGTGGAGACAATGCCATGTTCAGTGGACCTCAGTGGTAACTGACCAGTTGGCGGATTCAAACCTGGAATCCTCTGGACAGCAGACCGGTTCCTTAACCACTAAGCTCCCACTGTCCCAAAATTATACATCGCATTTATGCCGAACTACAGTCCCAACAAACAAAGACAGCTAAATGTGCAGGTATATGATGCCCAAAATTTGTCCTTGAATTTCTAAATACGTCCCAAGATGGAAGAGGTTTCCATTCCAACAATCGCTGCATTTTAAATTCCTCTGGAAATTTCACAAAACCGAAGCCGTCATCTGGCTAAATGACCACAGAGGTTTGTCAATGTCATGTACCCCCAAAGCATTTCTCTATCCAGACTAAGTCCGGATTTACAACAGCCCAAAATAGTCCAAGCCATGGCCTGCTCTTTTATCCCTTCAACAGATAGAAGCTTGGCAGCGACAGTAAACGGGGCTTCGACTGCTGTGCCCCCCCCCCTATTTTTCCTTCTGAAAGCCTGCAGCAAAAGTTGTACTGATCAAAATGGAGGTGGCAGCGAGGGAGTAAATGATGTAGTAAGCATGGGCATAGAGAGAGAGAGAGAGAGAGAGAGAGAGCAAGTGCTAAAATATAATGCGATCTCAGAGCATGAAAAATTGCATGTTGAAATGACTCGGGGAAAAGAGAATAGAGAGATGAGAGGAGGAATATAAAGGGAGATGGCATGGACAGAGGAGGGGAAAGAGAGGATGGGGTGTTTGTCATGCTGAGGGTGTAGGAGGCTGGTTGCAGACAGAGGAGTCGAGCCATTTAGGAACCTTCTGTATGATGTGGCCGGTGTAATTAGCATGGTAGCCATGGCTGTTTCACAAAATAATGGAAGGTTGGAGGTTGGGCGAAAGGGGTGGCATGGAGTAGTGTGGATTGCCTTGCCTCCAATACTGGTATAAAAATTTAGATGCCCCTACGGATGCAAGCTGAACGGCTCAAAACAAAAAAAAAAAAAAACAGAACAACAAAAAAAAAGGAGGTATTGGTTCTATCGCTATGCCAGCAACGGAGGCATAAGCTACATGCTAATGCCAAGAACAGGCTCTTATTTCCTTTGGGATTTCCTTTTTACCAATAGAAATTGGTAAAAAGGACGCAATGGGGGCTTGTGCTTTAAATGCTAAAGAACAACAATTAAGAGAGCATCATGTTGCAACACAATAATACTAGTCGATGCAGGTTCTCAGTCATCCAAGTCATGGTCAAGGTAAAAGAGTTTAGTTAGGCAACTGGACATTCAGTTTTTTGGAAAACGTCTCACCTCTTCATCCAAGAGGCTTCTTCAGTTCTAACTGTTAGTGGGGAGTAACAAAAGTTATAACCTGTGAGTGGGGAGGAAGGGGTGTTTCAAGTCCCTCCTGTTGGGTGGACCTGGGGACACCTGTGAAGTGTGGTACCAGTCGTTGGGTGGGTATTGATGGGTCGTAACCGTCATTGTTAGAGTGGTTTTGGTCACACGGCTCGTTAATATGCAAAACTGGTTGATGAGGGTGGAATCTTTTGGGTATTGTTCCCAAGAGGGCTTTGTAGGTGGGTGAAAGGTTATGTCTCAATAATACTAGTAAACAGCAGAATGTTAGAGAATTTTCTTTAAATAAACAAAGTCTGTTCCCTGTAGGGGTTTTCAAACTCAAAAAAGTTGAGGGCCACCACCCACACATTTTTTTTTTCACTGAAGGGCCCCGTCAACTTTCAGTGCTCAAAACAAAAGAAAAAAAAAAATCTAAAAAATCAGTTTCTCATAGATAGATGAATCAGAAGCAGACTGTGGGTCAAGGATTTGAGAACTATATGATTTACCATAAAATATGGAGAACAAATCTATAAAAAATGTATTATAAATTAAACTTTCACATCAAGTTGGGGCCCGCAAAATACCGTTCCATGAGCCGAAAATGGCCCACTGGCCACGTGTTTGAGACCTCTGCTGTACAGCCAATTTTTTGTACTCATCATCCATCTATCGCCATCATCTCTATCCATCATTCCTCCAACCAGTTACCTGACCACAGAGGGCAGCAGAGGTACTCCACCCTGATGAACCCTACTATGGGCCCAATGGAAGACGCCAACCATCCCAACTGGGATTTGATCTTCACCAGGGGTGAACCTTGGAGTACCATTATTATCATCGACAGAGACACGCTTCAAATTTAGAAACTGTCATTTCTGAGTTATGATGACAACAGTCAGACATCTAGAGGGACAAACAACCAAAGTCCTCCAAAGTTGTGCTTCTGATCTTCTTAAGGTGGAAATCCATCCAGGAGCTGTCCACAGATGTCACTAAAAACAGGAACAACCTCCTGTTGAAGTCATGTATCTCACTAGAGTAAAAGTAGGATTCATCCCATGGGGTCCGCGAATGTCAAAATGTCCAACACTGCCATTTATGAAGACCTTTTTGTCTCCCCACTAACAAGGAGGCACGGAAGCACCTTTTGGAATTTGAATCATTGTAAAGGACAATGAAACAATGGCTTTATGTATATCACACAAAGGTAGAGGCGATGTCCTCTGTCATGTACTCCACAGTAGCCCTTAGTACCAATGACAGCTTGGTAAGAACTCACTATATAGTGTAGACTGCAATGGTGCAGTGTTTTGTACGCTGTCTTTGGACTATTTGTAAATACTTTATCATATCTGTCAACAAGATACTGACAGCTGTGAAGTCACAATGGAGCAAAAAACCACCAGAGCAAAGTTGGACTTTTTGTCTTAAGGAAAAAAAATTCCAACATCTCCAACATCATCACGGAGTTAATGACTTCCAACAGATCCACTCAATCCCGCTTTTCAACATTTAGCAAATTTAGTGTAAAGTGAAACCATTCGGAATCTCTTTTGACTGTTGTGACGACCCCGTCCTCGTTTCTGGTCATTTCTTGGTGTGTGTGTGTGTGTGTGTGTTTTTTTCAGGCTTTTTCCAGGTAGATGGGTGGAGCTACTGATTGGATGTGCACCTGGAAGGCTGGGCCAAGGTTATTTAACTGGCTCCTCCTTCTCTTTCGTTCTCTCTCTGAGCACATGCTTCCTGTTTGGGTTTGTGGTCTTTGGTTAGAAAATAAATATTTTTGTTTAAGTTACTTAATAGTGAGTGGTGTCCCATTTTTGTCTTGCTCTCTGAGCCAGGACTATGACACTGTGCATCATGCAAATTGACAGTTGACCTAAGAAAAAAAAAAGATTTTGAAAAAGGAAGTAAAGATGGTTGTAAACAAACAAACAAACAAAATCTCTTGTTAACTTTACATCTAGAGCACACCTTAAGAAATACATTGATGTTTGATTTATTTTTTTTTTTAATAAAATATGTAATCCAGATTTAAATGTTACTCTTGTTGACTCCAATGCAACATTTTCACTTTTTTTTTAATGGCCTACAACTTATCACAGCTAAAACAGGCACAAGAGCACAGATCATGGTCCAATTCATCTGAGTTGATAGTGTAAAACCTATTCCCCCTAAGGGTCTGCTGTTTCAAGCATCACCATAACAACGTAAAAAATTGTGTGTCTCCATCACTCGGCCGATCAAGAAATTCTGCGTCGAAAACAGTGACCATCATGTTTTTATTGCAGATTTTCCAGAATATTTTAATGTAAGACAGGATTAACTTGTCTAAATTATAAATATTTGTTTCAACTATTAGCTTAAGCATACGTATAAGGCATTGTTTAGAATCAATTTGGTCTATATTATTGAACACTTTTGGCAGAATTTCTCTGTATCAGTTACATGCATCAAAACCCTGGAGGCAGCCATGTTGCCATGACCTTTAAACTTTCTAACTCGATCACATGTTCAACTGTGCCACTGATTGCAAAGCAAAATCTTATAATGTCCTGGAGAGGCTAGTTCTGCATCAAATGTCTCGCATGGGCAGTATTTCTTTTTTGCAACAAACATTTTGTCATTAGGTTAATGTAACTCAACCTTTATATGAACTTTCCAGAAAACCTATTTTTAACCGAGAGACACTTCAAGGACAATTAGTAATATAGTTTAATGCAGACCTACCAAACAATGTGGGAATAAGAAGTTCTGAGACAGTGGTCACTCTTCTGACCATCATGGTCACACCCAGAATATTATTATGAGTGTAACATCTAGTCAAAAAGCACATGGACAGTATATATTTGACCTTTTTTGGACTAGTTTTGTTTATTGGAACACACATCACGGTACTTTAGGTGGACCATCAGAGTACCAGGTGCCTTTGGGTACCCGGTTCTAGGCACTTGTCTGAAGGATTACCCATGGGAGCAGCCATTTGGTCAGAACATGACTCAAACTTGTGCATTAATCACGTTTAATTTCGAATATAATAATAATAATATGAAGAAAAACACAACCAATATAGAATATTGCAGCAATGATATTATAGGTGACAGACAGGTATAAAGGACAAGTCTACTCATCAGACCATGTGGCTTAGGCCGGTGCCAAGTCCATCCACGAATGACCTGCAAAGGGCCATTACTGTGAGATTGCCGGCAGCCAGGATTAACCAATTAACTCTGAGTATTCCTGCAGCAGATTTTGCGACATTATCACATCATAACTGCCACAGCTCAGACCATCGGAGCGCACAGCCGTCAACCGCGCAGCTATTCTGAGCAGATACCATCGCCGACCACACTGGTCAAAGCGCCTCATCCACAGCTCGCCAGACGACAGTTCAAACAGCACACAGAGGTCCTATATCTTTAAGAAAACCATGGTGCCCATGCTGTTACCAGGGCAACTAGTGAACAATTTGCTTTCAAGGCAATCTCCAGTCTAATAATAAACTAATAGGACTGAATGAAAATTCCCCCACAAAGACAATGCCCTTTCCTTTAAGAAACTGGGACATGTTTAAGTCACTGGGGTTCTGCCGTGATTAATGTACTGTCAATATGCAGATTTTTAAGGGACACATTAACATGCGCTTGCACGGACGCACAAGTGCATGCAGGCTTGCAGCCCGTGTCCAGTAGCTGTCCAGAACACGCTGATAGCTGCGAGCCGCCATCATAGACATGCCTTTTTTGTTCTGTCTTGCTTCCGGTCCCTGTACCTCATTTGGCGAACGTGGATACATCATGTTCTGCAGGCCTGGTAGCCATGGCGACGTCGGTGACAGTCTAATATGTAAAGATATGCTAATGTGAAAATTAATTGTTGGTGTTCTGAGAATAAGATGGAAAAAGAGGGGGTAGTAAAAGGCATATTGGGGAGGGTGTGAGCAGGTCACCCCCCCCCCATTTTCATGTTCTTATCCCAGTCACAGTGGCCTGTGAGAGTCAGTGTCTGTGGCTCACCACTGACAGCAGCTGCAGACACAGGTTAGCACAAGTGCAGAAGTGTCCTTGCTGTGTGCACGGCGGTGGTGCATGTCTGTTATACAGTATTAAGACCAGGTTAAGCCCAAAACAGCATTTGCCATCATGGTTTGGCGTGAGGAGACAGAGGGAGGAAGAGGAGGAGGATGACAGAGGAGAAGGAGGGAGGATCTGTTGATATGTAATGACAATGACGCCCATGGAGGAGAGAGAAAAAAAAAAAAAAAACAGCTGATACATTCACAGAAAGGCAAGAAAAAGAAAAAGAGAGACAAAAACCCCACGGCGTCTTAGACACTTTTAACACCGAGTGAAGGGAGGCAGAGTCGCACTTACCATTTCGGGGTTCAGCCGTGCTAAAATGGCGAAGGTGGACAGTCTGTCACACACGCATTTGGTTCTGAATGAGTCGACTAGCACGGTTTTGCAGCTCCTGCCAGACCAGGATCCCAGCAGAGAAGAGCTGTACGGGGGGAAGAAACGCACGCACGCACAGGCACACGCACAAACACGCACAGACAGGGAGAAGGAGACAGAGAAGCGATGCGGTGAATAATTAAAAAATAAAAAAAAAAGATATATAAAAATAAAAAGCAGTCCCCGAAAAACAGCAATAGGAAAAGCGCGGCTGAAATTCCACACCGCGTTAAATCGGCTATTTCGTCCACTTTTCCATCTCCTCTGGATGCAGGCGACAAAGCATCGGGAAGAGAAGAGAACGTGGTGCTGAGGATGGAGACGGGGAGGCGGCGAGATGCTGCTGCTACTGCTGCTGCAGGTTCCTGCCTGGACACACGATCCCAGCACCGTGCTACCACTACCAACATCTGCCAGCACTCCGGAATAGCAACTTTATTATTATTATTATTATTATTATTATTATTATTATTATTATTATTATTGTATAAAACCAAAACAAACGATACATGTGTAGATGTAAATACAAAAAAAGTAAATATTAGAAAAAAAATAAACTAAATAAAAAATCATCACTGAACATTTACAACTAAAAATGGTACCAACATTTTATTCTTATTTTTTGTAATTTTTCACCACTGAATAATAATAACTTTTAAGTCATGACTTGTCAGAGGGCTGGACCTGATGGAACCCTGAGCTTCCTTTTACACTGACTGAGTGTCCTCCCCCTGTCCTCGGTCCATGTTAATGCAGAACACAGTCTTCACAGACACAGTCATCTATTTAGAAACAAATGTCACCCCTGCCTGCAGTGTTCTCTGTTGTGATGACAGTGTCTCTTTAGGGCAGGGGTGCCCAACAGGAAGGTCGCAGTCTAGCAGGGGAACGCAGAGAGAGCTGGTGGAGCATGAGAAATGAAATTTAAAAGTATAGCGGGTATATATATATATATATATATATATATATATATATATACATAACCAAAGTTAACAGTGGACAGCTTTGAGCGCCCAAGGACCAGTGAGTGGGGACGGTGCCATGATCAGTTGACCACAGTGGTACCCTGTCAGCTAGTGGTTTCAAACCTTAGCCCAGACGTGACCCATGGGCCTCAATTGGTCCTAAAATTGGACACAGGGGCCAAAGCAAGAGCAGAAAGATGCATCTAACATTTGAACTAAGACATAAAAAAGTCATGTATAAAACCTAAAATTCTAATACCCTTTATGACGAGCTACTTGGAAAACACATTATTGTAGGGGAAATGCACAATTTTAATGATATATAAATAAATGTTTTAATTTGGACAAGGTTGTCGGGCCGCATTTAAAAGCTAAACGGGCCGCATCTGGCCCCCGGGCCTTAGTTTGCCCATACCTGCCTTAGCCCCTTGGACCCAAGTCTAGTTCCTTAACCATTAGGCCACCACTACCCCTCCATGTTTAAAAACATATAGCAATAATAAATTACTGGTCAAAATGATTTTTTTTAATTATTATTTTCAAAGTAGAACACAACTTCTACTGATACTAATAATAATAGCAATAATAGCATAATAGCATCAAAAGTAGAATTCTGTGGCTAGAAAGATTAATGTTCTTTTGTAGTGACATAACGACAATTTTAACAACCTTATGTTTTCATTTTCAAATACAAGAGAAAGTAAAAGCCATTTTTCCACCTTTAACACCAATCAATCTCCAAGCAAAATAGATCCAACACTATAGGATCTGATGCTGCTCATGCGGTACGTCCATACACAACACGTTCAACTTCTGTTGCTGGAACTGCTTTGGGTAAAGGCGGCTGCCAAGTATATTGTAATGTAAGGTAAAAGTCATAATAAAGTCAGTAGTGAAAGATGCATGGATGGTCATACTTGCTCTCTGGTACATGAGAATAATGTTTAGCAAAACAAAAACACATAATTTTGCTATCTGTGCCATTCTGCGCAGACACGGAAAATAAAAGGGGGGGGGCAAGTATGGACAAGGAAATGTCTTGGTTGACATACCAACCAAACGATGAGAAACACAGTATTGATGTACACAACTAGCCCAATTCTCAAAATAGATGCACCACAAAAAAATCGAGTTGAATCAGTTGTAAATCATACGATGTTTGTCTATTTTATCTAGCTAAGCGAAATAGAATCTATCAAGTATGACAATGGACAATTTATTTTGGTCCAATACAGGGGCGTAGCCAAAACCCATAAAATGGTTGGGCCCCGAAAAAATCAGGGGGGCCCAACCCCAAAGTCCATCCATCCATCCATCTTCATCCGCTTATCCAGAGCCGGGTCGCAGGGGCAACATTCGGAGGGGGGACACCCAAACTTCCCTCTCCCTAGACACTTCCTCAAGCTCATCCGGGGGGATCCCAAGGCGTTCCCAGGTCAGCCGGGCAACATAGTCGCTCCGGCGTGTCCTAGGTCTTCCTCTGGGTCTCCTCCCAGTGGGACATGAGACAAACACCTGCCGTGGGAGGCGTTCAGGGGGCATCCGATGTAGATGCCCAAGCCACCTCAACTGACTCCTTTCGATGTGGAGAAACAATGGCTCTACACCGAGCTCCTCCCGGGTGACAGAGCTCATTTCCGACGCTTGTATCCGGGATCGCGTTCTTTCGGTCATGACCCAAAGTTCATGACCAACCCCAAAGTATTATAGCCTAAGTTAGATAATGAACATCATCCCTCGTTTTGACATTGCAAGCGCGAACGGGCCTGACTGACAAGTGGGCGGGCCCAGGCCCACACGGGCCCACCCGTGTCTACGCCTATACCTGAAACACAAAAGTAGGTCTGAATATGCTATAAAACAAAAAACCCAAAACTTAACACAAACTGCACAAATTTGACCAAAGACAAAGATTTTTTTTCTAACCCTGTGTCCAGTTTGCATCCATTACATCCCTATTAGCATCTGCCTGGGCTCACAGGTTGTTTTAACTGTGTATCATTGTCCCTGCAGTGTTTTCTGATCACACATCACTGGCAGTTCTGCAGCAAAGCTCCATTTGACTCAACTGACACCAGCTGGCCATACATTAGTCTGCTTCAGTGCTCAGAGAAATTAACCAAATAAGTCACAGTGATGAAAACACCGACAACTGTTATGAACTGTTATTAACAGCAGCCGGGAACAGAATTCTTCTCACACACGTTTACATCATCCTAACTGCTCTGAATTTACGTCGACTTGATTGAGCAGAGCTCGCTGCCGTTGACTCAAACGTGTAGGCTGGGCCGTGGAACCCGAATTCATTTGTCAGGGCACTGACAATAGCAGGTACTGTGGACGTCAGTCATACTGCATTTTGAAAGGTGCTTAGGAAAATCTATAGCCCCAAAGCAGGACTTCCATAAATAAAGGATGAGCACGGAGGCAGTTGTGAATGGTAGTCCTGTTGCATGTGTCGGACTTGACGGTTTGAATGCTACACCAGGTGGCGCAGACAATAGGAGGAGATGAAAACAAATAAAGCACTTGTTTATTAATTTCACAGTCCAATTGTAAATATACCCATTTAACACAAGTAAAATGGGTAATAATTAATAATAATAAATAATAATAATAATTAATAATTTTGTACTTATTTCTATATTTAGAGAAAATACTACTGATACTACTGGCCCTGGTTGGTTGGTTGGTTGGCTGGATGGATGGATGGATGGATGGATAGATGGATAGATAGTCAGATAGAAAGATCTATAGATAGTCAGATAGTCGGATAGATAGTCGGATAGATAGTCAGATAGATAGTCAGATAGATAGTCAGATAGATAGATAGATAGATAGATAGATAGATAGATAGATAGATAGAGTTTTGCAATGGAACTTTATTAAACATGGTACACAACAGATGTAGATAGATAGATAGATAGATAGATAGATAGATAGATAGATAGATAGATAGATAGATAGATAGATAGATAGATAGATAGATAGATAGATAGAATCCTTAGTTTTGAGTACTAGTTGAGTTGTTAAGGTATCCACAAGACAGATACGTGGTTACAGATAAGTGGAGGAAGATGGGTAGGACTTTGGCAGATTGGGGTTTTCATGTAAAAAAGACAAAATAAACAGGAGCACATAATTTTGCGACCTACTCCAGATAGATAGATAGATGGATAGATAGATAGATAGATAGATAGATAGATAGATAGATAGAATCCTTAGTTTTGAGTACTAGTTGAGTTGTTAAGGTATCCACAAGACAGATACGTGGTTACAGATAAGTGGAGGAAGATGGGTAGGACTTTGGCAGAGCATCAACGTCTCTGCCATTGGTGCAGAAGGCCAAGATTTGCAACATGTGCAAGATCAAATCCTAGTTAAGGTGGTTGGCACCTTCCTTTGTGCTTACCACCTGTAGTAAGGGTCATGAGGAGAGTGCAATGTGATTTGGATGGTGATTGTGTTAATTGCCCCCCATTGCAACCTGTTAGTGGATTTGCAAATAAAGATGGATGGATGGACGAATGGAACTGAAGGCTTAATTTCAGCTTGCTGTTTCAGTCTGGGTGGCAGTTAATAATAAATCCACAGACAGAAAAAAAAAAAAACTTGAAGGGAGAAGGAAACTACATTTAACATGAATGTGAATGGATGCATTCAGTGGAGCACTATGCAGTTTGACTGGTCTGTAGCACTACACTGTGTTTCAGTACTGAGGAAAAAAATGAAAAAAATGAAACCGTTTCACCATGCTTGAATAACCTGATAGGTCTTCAGATGAAGCTTTAATGCCAGTTTCAGTGACTTCATTATGACCGTGCACTTCAACAGCTCTCTTCATGTTATGTTCTACATCAGCAGGTTTAGTAAACTCACCAACTGAAGTGGAAACAAAGCTACACGACTTTGTTACTCGAGTGTGATGGTGTAAAAAACATTTAACAAAGGCAGTCACTGAACCACTGCCAGAGCTGAAACCTCAGGAGGGTGTCTGAGACGTTGTCCGCCTCGCTATGCTTAAGCTACAGGTCTTGAGTTTAATAGTATACTATGGTCCGATGAGCCAGAAACATGCATTATTAATGCTTATCATCATTATAATTGCAGCTAAATATGCCTGTAGAAATAATTGATGAGTAATGACTTCCTCCCACTCGACTGCAGGAGTCTCAGAAGAACTTACAGCTGAATTAATGCCACGTACGCTGCCACATTGTTGTTGTATTAAGCTTCGTGTATTAAGCTGCCCAAGTGTGTGAGTTCGCCCCAGGTGTTGACACTTTAACGCATCACCTTTAACAGAAATCCAATGTATAAGGGTTCCAGATGCAGTTTCTCCACCTGGCTGACATGATTAGGGGCCTCATTTTGAGCCGCGCTCCAGCCTCCAGACAGCTCTGCCCTCAGTGACTAATAGGATAATGTAGGTGTGAGTGTCACAGTCCTGCATAGAAGACTGTCCCTTTACCAAGGAGCAGTCCCCCTAGGTACAAATACACACCTTGAACTGTCAGATGGGTTAAAATTCAGAGGACAAGGCACATTCATTTCTCCCTCGCTTACTTTCAAACCCCCTTGTTTTATTCCACTATAAGAACAAATGGTCACAGAGATCGGTGAGAAGTAATGAGGTGGAGTGTGTCATGAATTGGTCATAATAATAAGAGGCTGATAAAACCTTATTTCTGTAGGATAAAAATGTGAATGGACCCTGAAGTAATCACTTCAAGTTTAAAAGTGCGATTTCCTCTGCTCTTCAGTTAACAAAACTTTGCGGTCTTGATTAAAAAGCTGACAGATTTTTTTTTGTGTGTGTGTGTGTGTGTGCGTTATTCAGCCAAGTAAGACTTTTCTTTATTAAGTTGTCGTGGAAAATCAATGTGTCCCTGAGTTTTACTGCTTACCTTTGTGGACCTCACTTACTGATTTTTAATGCAAATGTCCATGTAAGGAAGTAGAGTACAGGCAAGGGATACAAGAAAGTATAAAATATGCCTTGTCGCCAATGATGACGACTTTGGTTAAGTAGACAAAGTACTGTAGATTAATGCACATCTGTGATGTAGATGACATTTTTTCACTATAACCTAAATGTTTCTATTATACATGAATCAATATAACGAGATAAGAAGCTAAACATGATGAAATAAACATAAGTATGGACCATGGACCTTGACGGCTAATGGTCAAGAACACCAGAATGGTGCATCTAAGGGAAGAAAGCTGATACCAGCTGACAAAAGTGACAAATAAAAGACTTAAACTGTGATTGTACCAGTGTGGTGTGTTCAGGAACCTACAGTAGTTTTACACAATAATATCAAATAACATATGTAAGAAATCTCAGCCATCGTGCCTATGGTTTAAGTCTTGTGATTCTGGATAAACATTACACACAGCAGTTTCCAAGTTTGTATTTTTCATCTCACACTGACTTTGTCACATTTCTTAATCTGTGCCAACTGTAAACTATGCCACAAATATATATATATTTATATGTATATATATATATACATATATATATACATATATATATAAATATATATATATAGTAAACCTCGCATTGCGTTTTTTAAACATGTTTAAAAACAGTTATACAAAAATAAAAAATTTAACAACAATTTATTTGCTGACTTGACCCTTAAACCTGGGGTCCAGTCAGGAAAAAAAGTTTTAACATTTTCTGTGACGTTCTTCTTCAAACATCTGGTCCCTTGGCTGGGAAATGAGTTAGAATAGATTAGCGTGGTCTGAATATAATTACAGTGGACTGTGTGCAGCCTGTCCCCTGTAATGAAGCCTCTGCCTGGTCATATAAACAAACATGCTCCTCTGCTCACTGACCTTCACCCCTTCAACCATAATTGTATTGTAATGATTGATGAGACGTCCACAGTGGTTAGCACTGACACTTTTGGATGATCAAATGAAGGTCAATTTATGTGAGTCAGGATAAGCTACCTAGACAATACCTGATGCCATGTCCCATGTAATGGCATTTTCATATTTATTTTAAGGTGCAATTCTAACTCTGTGAACAATTACCAGTCTCATCATCTTTGCACAAAGAAATCTTAGCCTGGTTCATCGAAGCATATTAAAATGAAATGTGAAATAGAAAAAAAATAAATAAATAAAAATGTGTATAATAATGGATTGAGTAAAAAATATTTCCAATTTAACATGTTTTTCATGCTTCGTTTTTATGTTGTTCTCAGCACATTTAAGAAAAGTAATTTACAAGTCAGTGTTAAGAGGTTTTCCAAAATAGACCGTCATTGAATGCGATATTGACTATTATGAATATATGTATATATACACAGTATATATATATATATATATATATATATATATAGGGTAAAAATGTGCAACTCTGCAACACTTTTTTTTTTATTTTTAGTTTAGTTAAACTATTATTTTTTACTATATAAACTAAAAAAAAAGTATATATCGGTTTAGATATGATCATTATAATAATTGAGTCATTATTTTAACAAAGACTATTTTACAGTGTGCAAAGATATCTATCAGTACTGCATAAATACTTAGCAGGGACCCTGAAAGAAATACTTTTTTTTTACCACTTAGACTTAATCGCTTTAGAAATAGAAAACTGGATACGAAAAAAAACCTGAAAACCATTAATATATAATGTTTTAAGAAAAGATCTAAACTTAAATGAGTAGATATGATTTAGAACTCCTAATGTCATAATAACTTTAACAAAGATCTATTTAAAGTTAAATCAATTAAAGTTAAGTTAATTAAACAGCTACATGTTAAATAAATAAGTATAAAGTTATCACAGCAATTAATGGTTTTTAATTGTTAAATTTACACTTTTGTTTCTGTAGTAACGTGTTCAGGGTCTCTTATTAAGTGCACCGGTATTCCACTTTGTGCATGGTCGGTTTTGAAAAATATAAATTAAATATAAATTAATCATTAAAAGGATGTCTGTTCTTTTCAACAAATAACCTACACTCTGATAATTCTGGATTTGTGGTAGGACTGTGAACAGTTTTTTTTTTTTTTAATACACTGATGATTTATTGGTATTATCCCATACATACATACATATATATATACATACATATATATATATACATAGGGTAAAAAATCCAAGTCCTTTTTTTTTTCTTTTTCCTGATTTCCTGTATTTCTGCATTAATTGCTGAATTTGGTTTATGATGTTGAAACTTAATATCACTGGTCAAATGAAATAAAATAAAATAGGGGAATTGGACTGAACCCAAAAGCAGCCCATAAATTTGATAATATATTGTAAACATTAAATAGGATAAACATTATTACTATCCTTCTCATCCATCCATTTGCATCCGCCTATCTGTGGCTGGTTCGTTGGGCAGCAGTCTCCACCACTGCCACCCAAATACCATTGCACCAGACTGTACCTTCCTGCAGGTGGTGAGCCCAAAGGAAGTCAACTGCCTTGAACTGTATTGGAAGTTACCCAAAGACAGAGACATTGACTCTGAGCTGAAGGGAAGGCCCATTATTTCTATAAGGATTTTTAATTAAATCAGAAGAAATTAATTAAGCGAGCAACACTTGAATCATCCTAGTCTCCCCTAAAGATAATGTTAACATCTTTATGTTCTCCACCTCCAGCTCTGTCTCCTGTCTTCTGTCTATTCCTAGTGTCTCTAATCCATCCATCATGGCTGGTCTCACAACTGTCCTGTAAAACCTTTCCCTTCACCTTAGCTGACTCACTTCTATCACAAATCACTCCTGACTCTTTTCTCCAGTTGTTCCTGCTGCCTGTACTCCATTCTTCTCCTCTCTTCCACAGTCTCCACTGCTCTGAACTGTTGATCCTAAGCATCTAAATTCCTGCCTGTTCACCACCTCTGCTCCTTGTGACCTCACCAGTCCTAAAACCTTTATAAAGTATTGCAATATAGGTTCCATTGTTTACTATGTATATGGTTATATATGTTAAAAAAAAAGGTGATATAACTGCAGGTTAGCCTTTAAATACATCCCAGCAATAGCCAAACAAAAACAAACATTTAATAATAAACTAAAATAACTAAAAGTTATATCCAGGATGTGACCTCTGTGTTTGTCTTTGTTCTGAATATAATATATGCACAGCAGAATATTTAAATCAGCGTTAAGGTGTGTTGTCACACCTTAACGTGCTGACCTCCAACATCTGCAGTCAACATATGACAGGGGAAGCCACATTTGCATGTTTCTCTCCTCCCCATCCGTCTGCTTCCTTACTTTATATTAAGTCCCTAACCGCTGCATTAGAAGCAGTGGAAATTACACTGATAACTCTGTGAATATGTGCGAAACGACTTACCAACACGATTAACATTATCAAAACACATCGGCGTGTGTTCGTACATTGACTGATGAGTGAGGACGGAAAAGAAGTGGCTGAATGTCCAGATATTGATTCCAGGAGATTGAACTGGTGTTGGCCAGAGCGGCTCCAAAGATCTTATCACCACAGCGAGCATCCTCACTGCGATAAAATGTCCCCGCACCGTAATATTAAGTCATTAATCAAAGGCTTACACAATGGATTTTAATCATGCATGGAACACAGCTCTCTGCAGTGGTACCTTCTGCATCCTAATATTTCTGGGTCAGATACTGTATGTCGGGCTTAGTATCTACTCGACCCTCAAGCCTCTAGAAATTGGAAGGTGGTGCACCTAAAACTGCAATTTAAAACACTGTGTATGAATGAAATCATCTCTCATGATGAGCAATGCATCACTAAAGCGGGCAAGGTCTGCCATATTTGATTAATATGTGCTGGATGATAAAAGTTGCACAAAAAAAAAAAAAAAAAATTCTCCGATCAATGTATTAATGCAAACGACTGAGGTATTAAATAGGAATGACGAAATATGTTCATTAATTAAACTAATTTTTTACCCCAGCAATGAATTATAAACATATAGTTTGAAAACAATGAATTAAATATGTATAGAAGGATGTATAGCATTCTCCCAACCAACATTACTTCCAGTGAGCTCACCTGAAGGAAATCTTAGAGCAGGGGCGTAGCCAGAACCCATAAAATGGGTGGGCCCCGAAACAATCGGGGGGGGGGGCAAACCTAAGTATTATAGCCTAAGTTTGCTAATGAACATCAGCCCTCTCACTGTGACATTGTAAGCGCATTGTAAGATATAAGCGCACAGATGCGAAATGCTTGGCTTGACTTCGTCAGCCCTCTCATTGGATGAGGCGGGCCTGACTGACAAGTGGGCGGGCCAAGGCCCACTTGAGCTCACCCGTGGCTACGCCTATGTCTTAGAGCAGTGCTTCCCAATCTTTTCCTGTTACGCCCCCCCAGCAAGAAGAAAACAATTTGCGCCCCCCCACCCGACCACCCACTCCCTGCCACAACTATAAATAACAGCATTTATCTATAAAATAGTTCTAGGTACACCTCTGCATAACATCGTATCCTTGTAAACATAAAGAAACAAAAAAAAAGAGATATGGTTCAACTTACAAGGATGTGCAATTACACTTTATTGTAGTACGACGGAATGAAAAAAAAACATGTTCCCCAGGGTCACACGCGCCCCCCTCAGCATCGCTCTGCGCCACCCCCAGGGGGGCCCGCCCCACACTTTGTAAGCCCCTGTCTTAGAGTATGGAGCTGTGTGATTTGGGTGTCATTAGTGGAGAAGGATGCATCTGTGTCCACGTCATGGATACGCAGATGAAGATGAATGAATGAATGAATCTGAGATTTTAGAGTGGACCAAATCAGATCTGACACCAAACGTTCTTTCCAATCACACGGCAGTAAATAAAGTCCGTGACTGACACGGTTGTCAAATGGCCTGTGAAGGTCTTAAGACTGATTCTTATTTTCGTAGAAAATGTATTCATTTATTGACATTATTCACATATTCTTGCATAAAAAACATATTAATTCATCTTCATCTGCAGGTGCAGCTGCAAATCAAATTGTGAGCCTTTCTGTGGGTGATGAACCCACAAGATGCTATGTGGGTCCATTTCTACTTTTTCTCATTTTTTTCTTCCATGATAACAATAAATCATATACTTGTATACTCTTATTTGATATCCATATTTGATTTTCTTTTCAACTAAGAAAAACATAACAAACTCTGGATTGGTTGATTGATTGAGATCGACTGTAACTATGATTATTTATGAATAATCCACATCGTACCTTTAAAATAATCTGATCAGAAACTTTGAAAAAGTCAATAGCCATATAAGAAATTACTTCCAGCACCGATACTGCTTGAAACTAGAACATACAACCCACCAGGAATCCCCATTTGTGAGACCTAACAAAGTCTTGTAGTCCAAACATCAGAAAAAGTCCTCTTACTGCAGACAACTCTCCTAATTTTCAATTTTTTCCAGCGGCTTTGAAGCCTTGAATTAATGAACACTGCTGATAAATGCAATCCCTGTTGATCCCGATACTGTATTTAATGAATGTCCTATTCATAAACATAAGCATTATACTTTTGAATGACAGAGAAGCTTTTAAAGTGATCCTTCATTTATAGTGATGCTGTCATTTTTCAAGTCCATTTTAAACAACATCTATTCATCCATGCGTGGTTTTATGTTTTTTGGATATATATATATGTATATATATATATAAATATATATATATAGTCATGGAAAAAATTATTAGACCACTCTTTCTTGTCCATTTAAAAGTCCGCTTCCACTTAATCTACATTAATCTGGACAAATATAATAACAACAAAAAAGGCTCATAATTAAGTTTAATTTCAGAGCTGATTTCTGGCCATTTTGCATGGTTTTACTGACAGTGACAAGAATCACTTCCGTTCCTACATCACGAGCAATAACATTGTACTGACAAATACAGTGCTTTTAGTCATTGCATGGTTTTGCGTTCATTGTTTCCCCCAGGTGATAAACCTTTAGTGGAACAAGGCATTAAGATGAAGTGCTTCCCAATCTTTTTCTCTTACGCCCCCCCTAGCAGGAAGAAAACGATCCGCACCCCCCAACCCCACAACCCACTCTCCGCCACAACTATAAATAATAGCATTTGTCTCTAAAATCTAATAAAAGGTACACCTCTGTATAACATTGTATCCTTGTAAACATAAAGAAACAAAAAAAAGAGATATAGTTCAACTTACAAGGATGTGCAATTACACTTTATTGTAGTACGTTGGATAAAAAAGGCATGTTCCCCAGGGTCACATGCGCCCCCCCTCAGCATCGCACCGCGCCCCACCAGGGGGGCCCGCCCCACAATTTGAAAACCCCTGCATTAGTCCAATCTATTCACTCTTTGCCGCCAAATACCATTCTTACATAATGTAACTCAGATCGCTCATGAATATCAGGTCTGACTGTGCATAATGCATTAACTCAAAATGCTCCCACTTTACACTTGTGTTAACTTCTCTCTCCGTTATGCTTGTTGTAGTTCTGCCAAAGTTGGTTCTGGCCAACTTCTCCTGTGACCTTTTAATGGTCTGCTGAGACGACAGCGAGCCAGAAAAGCTTTAGCTTCAATTCTTGGTGACATTTCAGAAAAGTTGGATAAAATAATATTCAGAGTTCACCAAAGAACAGTGTTCATGTGTTGCCACATGCTGAACAAATGAGCAAAAATAAAGTATTGTGTTGTTGAAGGAAAACTACAAATAGTTTATCCTTAAGGTATTTGTTTTATTACAGTAATACACATAAACGACTGAACGTCTGCACAAAGCAGATGTTTTTGCTCATGTACATTTACGGTATCTAATGAAAGGTTACAGTAGGATAAGAGTTATTGTGCCTAATGAGATTATTGTAACTGCATAATCCCTTTCTTCCTACCTCTGGTTTCCTGTCACAGAGTAATAAGGCCCACACTGTTTTTATAGGTGTGTGAAATATTCCGTGTAAATGACCTGAGCAGCTGCTGCTTCAGGTTTCTCTTAATGAAATAATGATGATGGATGTGAGAAGTACCACCAGGAATGTGACAGCGGGGAGAGGGTGATTGAGAAGAGGGCGGATAAGCCCTGTGACAGGACCAGTTTCTCAGAGTGGTGCCTTTCTTCTGTCACTGGTCAAAATGCATTTGTTAACATTCAAAGTGTAACATTTGTGGCATACTGCAATCTAAAAGAACCAAGAAGATCAATTCAGGCTTGATTTTAAACAAGTATAGTTTAAGTATAAATATCTATATGTCCATCTTCATCTGCTTATCAGATTATGAGAGCAACAGTCTCCAAAGACCGCCACCCAAATCACACTGCACTGCTCTTTACTTGGAAGAGAACCTCAACACAAAGACATTGACTCTGGGCCAAATAGCAGCTCAATAATAAAAAAATAAATACAGTATATCAGGAAATTATCATTTAAAGTCACCAAAGAGAGTTCAAAATATTACAATTAACAAACAATGTTGAGGATGTACATAATGATTTCTTTAAGGCAGTGTTTGCCAAAGGTATTTTTTCTGGGGCGGTCCCAAATTTTAAGTCAAGCCTTAGGGTTCAAAGTAAATAGATAACATTGGTCAATTAATTACCATTATTTAGATGTTGATGCAGGTTCTCAGTCATCCAGGTCATGGTCAAGTAAAAGAGACGCATTACACAGACGCATGGCCCAACATAGAAGGGCCAACACCTCAGGCTACCAACCACTCTTTTAAGGACCAAGATGTTCAGATCTTGGCCAGAGAAGACAGATGGTTTGAAAGAGGTGTTAAAGAAGCCATTTTTGTCAACCTGGAAAAACCATCCCTCAACAGAGGTGGTGGTTTGAGACATAACCTCTCACCCACCTACAAAGCCCTCTTGGGAACAATACCCAAAAGATTCCACTCCCAGCAACCAGTTTCGCATATTAACGAGCCGTGTGACCAAAACCACTCCAAAAATGACTGTAACGACCCATCAATACCCACCCAACGACTGGTATCACACTTCACAGGTATCCCCAGGTCCACCCAACAGGAGGGACTTGAAACACCTCTTCCTCCCCACTCACAGCATTTGTTACTCCCCACTAACAGTTAGAACTGAAGAAGCCTCTTGGATGAGAGGTGAAACGTTTTCCAAAAAAAAAAAATAAAAAAAAACAAAAAAAACTGAACGTCCAGTTGCCTAGCTTAAGTCTTTTACCATTATTTAGATATTAATGAGGCAGATTAAGATGGTTTGGACATGTTCAGAGGAGGGACAGTGGTTATATTGGGGGAAGAATGCTAGATATGGAGCTACCAGGTATGGGACGAAGTGGAAGGCCAAAGAGATTTATGGATATGGTGAGGAAGGACAAGGAGGTGGTTGGTGTTGGAGATGAGGATGCGGAGAACAGGGTGGGGTGGAAACCGTTGACTCGCTGTGGCAGCCCCTGAAAAACCGGATAAGCCGAAAGAAGAAGAAGAAGATTTAGATATTAATGAGGATATTTGATTGTTAATCAAGTGATATCTCAAAAATAAAAAAAAAGCAGTAGCCTAACCAGCAAAAAAAGGACAAATGTCATCCGAGGAAACATGATACAGGATGACCCACCTGACGGTCATGTCCCAGTCTTACGAGACAGTGCTATAGGGGACATATTACACAGTGAAAAGAATGCAGAAATTAACAACTTGTTTATTCATACATTTTCTTCTACTTGGCAGCTGGCACCGCCCAACTCACAATGTACCACATTGTGAGCCTTGGGTTCACCACCCATTGTGAGCCCGCAAGAATTGATGTGGGTTGGACTATGCTTAAAGCACTTCAATGGCAACCTGGCAGCTGGTGGATTAGAACCTGAAGCTTTGTGGACCAAGGTTCGCTTATTTGGGCCACCACTGCCAACTCGATCCCTTGTATGATTCTTAGGTGCCATTGGGAATTGCTATCACAACTATATACATACATATTTGGTAGCCTGTTCCTTTACTGTTCAAAATATTCATTATTGTCACCAATGTTCCTGCATTGATTTAGATATTATTACAGAGTAGAAAGAAGTGCGCCTGAAAACAAAAAAAAAAAAAGACAAATTGCCCGAAGGTTCAAAAGTAATCGCACACCTGGCTTTTAAAATGTTCCCTGGAAAGCTAAAGTGAATTATTGTTCATGTGCAAAATCGTTCACAGTAGGTCTATGGTTTAAGAACCAAACATTACCACTGCATTTACTGTCATTTCGAAGAATAACAATTATCTTATCTGTATAATTAACAATTATATATCTTCTGTAACAAGCAGGGAAGACGTGCATTGATAAAGCGCAAAACCAAAAAGTGAAAAAATAAGTATAAAAACATCAGACCAGGATCATTAGAATCACTGAGGAAATGAATCTAGAACGAAAACTTACAGCAGAAACTAGGCCAAGTGCAACATGCAACACACAGCACTAGTCTAGTAACAGGCTCCAAATAAACCACCTTAAAATTGTGTATTCTGGCGCAAAACTAAGTCCCACAATCAGTGTCTAATCCTGCATCTCTACCATTACTGGAGCGCTACCAGTTATACTGGCTTCACGCCTGTCTGTCTGGTTTATATATCTCTATGCGTCTTATATGAAAAATCATCTGCCTTGGCCTTTGAGTCTAGTGACGGAATCCTCTATGAAACAGCTCACTCGATCCACATGTGGAAAACAGGCTGCTACAAATCAGACATGTGAAATTAATTTATAATCGATTCCTAGAAGAACCCTTCTCTCCATTTGATGAAATCACAGTGGCTGCTTCTGCAGATGGCCTGATGATTCCTGGGATCAGGTTAAGCATGGTTTTATTCGAGAAACATGAGGATAGACTACAAAAACAGACTCTTGTTTTGAAGGGAACCTCAAATGAGAATGAAAAATGTCTTCAAACCATCCAGCTCCAACATAAGTTGAGGCTAAGAAACCACTATTGATTACAGTTTTAGTTTGGATCCATGAATTGACCTGTAGCAGCAGTGTTTTGTGTGTGTTTTTGTATGAGTGGCATGGCATCTGTCATGTTTCACCTCCATCCTGCTCAACACATCTTAAGGCCGGAAAAGAAACTGCAGGCGCGAGAAACGTGGTAAAAAGGCGTCACCAATTCCTCACTTGTACATAAACAGACATACAAACATGACTTACTGTGCATAATCATGTGAAAACGTGACCAGGACTCACGTTTCGCCATTTTAGCAAAATTTATTTAGGTTTACATAAAACCATGCCATGTTTAAGTCTCTAAAAAATTTTATTTTATTAGATGGGCCTCTGCCACCAACCATCCAACCTTTCACTCTGTCTTTCTTCTCATGTCTCTGTTTGTATCTTTAGCCAGCTATCCTATAAACATTATCATGATACCCAATTACTTGTGGTTTTCTTGTATAAAAGTCATATAAACTATTGTATAAGCACTTTGCATGGGTCTTGGAAAACCAAGTCAGCGGTCGGTTCCGTGGTGTAGCGGTTTGCATGCCTGCTTTCGAAACAGAGAGAGTATATAGTCTTGGGTTTGAGTCTCAGAGGAACCACAAGATTGGCGCTTGTCAGGGGCAGCCTGTTAACAGTGGTTAAAAACAATGGCCGTTAACACAATTTCCCAGAATTTTGGATCATCTCTCTCGCTCTTCTCTCTTAAACATTCCAATCTATGTCAACTCAAGGCTCGACACAAAAAATAAAATGATATCAAATGTTGTTATACATTACGAATAAATACAAAATCGTATAATCACCAATTATCACAGGTGACAAACCACATTCTTAAAACATTATGGTTGCCGAGTATGAACCCACCTGTCCCTCGGACTGCACATCCTTTACCAGCATACATATAGTAGATGGGCCTCTGCCACGTTATCAACTATCCAACCTTTCACTCTGCCTTTCTTCTCATCTTTCCCTATCATGGTGTCCAAAATTAGTTACCTTGAGGGCAACTTGACATAGCCCTTGAAGACGTTTCACCTCTTATCCAAGAGGCTTCTCCAGTTATGGATGCAAGGTTAAACCTCTTGGATGAGAGCAACTATGTCTAGTTGCCCTCGAGGTAACTCATTTTGGATTGAATGACCTGGATGACTGAGAATCTACACAGACAATCATGATGGCATTTTCATGATGTGACACAGAACAGGCCTAGTGGTTAAGGAACCGTACTAGGGTCCATAGGGTTTCTGTTCCCCTGGTGCAGAAGACCCAAATCTTCTTTGACTCACCAAGGAACAAAATAGAAAATAATGCTATAGAATTTGTTACATAACCAATGAAAATGAATTTACATAATATGAAATGAACAGAACACTGTGTTGTGGATTTACTGTCACAATATTTTAACATTTATACGTGAAAAACTCTTGCCGGGTTCCTTTGCTGCCTCTGTTTCAAGAGGCTTTACTTTGTAACCATCATTTGTCACTGTAGTTTGGACATGTGGAAAAAATGACATGCAGGCAAATTGTAAATGCACATTTCTGCTCCTCAGCAGCAAAACATTGGTGACCCGCCAATGCAGTGAATGGAGGTAGCACCTTTAAGGCAGCAGCTGACATTTACAAGCACGTGTCTGGTGTTGTTAACATTTTTCTTGGCTTGGTTGGCGGTACTCTATGAAACAGAAAAATGGAACCTACCAGTAAAACACACGCTAATGGAAATTCCTCGTCTCAGCGGGGTGCCTCATTTTCGTCAGTGTTGGGTCAGCCTATGTGTCGTACGACACGTTTGCATATTGCATTGGTTTATTTAGACGGTGCAGTAAGAGGACGGTGGAGTTGAAAGATGACAGCAGGCTGACAAAGTTAACGGCAGGCAGCGGAGGAAGAAACCACAGAGAGCAGGGAGGTAAGGAGAGAGGAGCAGAGGGACAGGACAGGAAGGTACAAGGAGGAACCCGAATCCACCCGTTTCCTCCATGTCCATCATCATCTTGTTACCTTCACAGTGGACACATCATTCTTTATTCAACAGAAGGAGTGTTCAGTTCAGACACATCATGGAATTAACATGTCACACATGTTATACTACCGTCTGAGACACATAATAAATGATCAGACTTAGTGGATTTTCTGGGGTTGTCAGCTCGTCTTACTTGTAGTCCCAGCGCATTAAATTATACTATTGGTTTCTTGAGCGGCTCCTGATTTACTTGCACTATAAACAGCATGTGGATGAGGTCAAAATCTCAGACACAGATTTCAGACTTGGATGAGGATTTTGTGTCTGTGACTGAGATCAATAAAATGGGCAAATGTCCTCGCCACTTCTTCTCTTCAACATCACCTTCAACTTTTATTTCTTTTTAGTGCCAAATCATAACCACTGTTATCTCAAGGCACTGTACAGAACAATCATACATTAAAACAACAATATGCAATGCAAGGAGGAAATATCCCTCAAACCGGCTGAAGAAACAACTCCCAAAAAACCCAGACATGGAAAAAGGAAGAAACCTCAAGGTGATCGACAGTGGAGGACAGCCAGGATGGACGGGTGGGCGAACAAAACAGAAAAAAAAACAAACACAAGTACAAGTAAAGAGAAAGGGCACAATAAAGTCCCTTCATGGTCTATTTAAGTCCATTATGTTTCATAACATGAGGTCCTGGGTTCAAATCTCAAAGAGTAATGTCCTTGGGGAGTTGGGCCAAGATGTACAGGTGAAGTCCTGAGTCCGGCCCATGGCAACAGGAGTCTAGAGAAAGAATAGAGAGTCAGGTGTTGAGTCTACTGCAATGTTTGAATAAGGAATAGAGAGTAGTCAAAGAGAAGAGGGGAGAAAGAGATAGAGGACAGCAATAGAGGACTCAATGTGCCATGAGAATCCTAGCTCAACTTACAGCAGCATATCTGGGTCCCTAGGTTCAGCCATAGGCCTCGCATAGGGTCTACGGCTGGACCTGTAGGCCATTATGTGCACATTAGGGGCGCTCTCTGCCTGTTTTGCCTGGTCAGCATCTTACCACTCTCCCCAGGTGTGGTATACAAGGTCGAACATGAGGCACGTAAGGCTCACAGTATGGAGCAAACGTATTTGGGTGGCAGTCGTGGAGGCTGTCGCCCTTGTAACGGACAAGCAGGTGAAGATTTATGGATGGATAAATGGATGTTTCGTGGGTGAATATAAATGGCAATGATATTTTGGGGAGTTAAGTTAAGTTGAAGAAGGCATGGGGACTCGAGTCTGAGACTCGGCCTCGAGTCGCATTTAAGTCGCACAAAGACTTGTGACTTGACTTGAGACTTGCCGTGTAAGACTCGAGACTTCCCAGGACATAGATAATGTTGAATAATGTTGCCACAGATGAGTGTAGATGTGCTGGTCACCTTTGCAGACTTTTTTTATTTTTATTTATTTTGTTAATATTATTTCCCTCAGTTATGTATTTTTTGTTGGTAAAGGACAAGACCACGTACCCATAGCCTGTATGTATCCTGTGGTATTCACAAAAAAAACATTGTTCTAGTTCTGTCTCTTATACA
>JAFBJS010001544.1:28523-65926 GCA_016785265.1 Paraplagusia blochii
AGTCTACTGCAATGTTTAAATAAGGAATGGAGAGTAGTCAAAGAAAAGAGGGGAGAAAGAGATAGAGGACAGCAATAGAGGACTCAATGTGCCATGAGAATCCTAGCAATGATATTTTGGGGGAAGTGTGTTTATAACAGCTTCAGTAATTCTACCTTCCCTATGCGATCCATTTTTATTGGGAGAAAAAAAAGTTAAGTTGAAGCAGACATGGGGACTCGAGTCTGAGACCCGGCTTCGAGACGCACTTAAGCCGCACAAACAAAGACTTGTGACTTGACTTGAAACTTGCCGTGTAAGACTCGAGACTTCCCAGGACATAGATAATGCTGACTAATGTTGCCACAGATGAGTGTAGATGTGCTGGTCACCTTTGCAGACTTTTTTTATTTTTATTTATTTTGTTATTTCCTTCAGTTATGTATTTTTAGGTGTAAAGGACAAGACTGCGTACACAAATAAGCCTGTATGTATCCTGTGGTATTCACAAAAAACATTGTTGAAATTTAAACAAAGGTTTTGTGATGTTTCATCACATTGCAAATGTGCACAGTGCATTGTTTTGATGGTGCCGTGTGCAAAAATATATTATAGCCCTATACTTCAGTACTGTACAGTACATACAGTACTCAGTTATATATTTTCATTTTTCCTAATTTGTTATTTTCAGTTGGTAAAAGGACAAGACCACATAGGCAAATCAGTTTGTTTGTATCCTGTAGTATTCACAAAATACTGTTAGTCTGGAGTCTTGTAAAAACAAAGTCTGGATCCAAAGGCGATGACACAGGACAACAGTGATAACGAAAGTAAACTCAGTTTATTCCGAATAACTCGGATGGGAAAAAATAATAAACAATTCAAAGTTCTTCTTAAAGTTCGTTGTGATGTCCGCGCTCCTCCGTGGTGTCAGTAATTACTCCAGTGACTTCCGTGAATATCCCAAAATAAACCCTCAAGGAAACTCCACTCCTCCGTGAACCGGTAAACCCAACAATCCTGATCGGAACACAAAAGACACGTTAGCGAGATCAAATTTGCAATAGCTTCGTACTGATTACACATGAGACTCGACCTGGACCGTAGTGAAACAACGTTCTGGCGCTGACTTCCTGAAGAGGCGGTGTTTAAATGCATCCTCCCTCTGATGAGCGAATCAATCACAGGTGTTGCTCCATTCAGGAAATGTGCGCCTAAAAGGGAAAGTAACACACTCCAAGCACACATCCTCTTGACAGAAACACACATCCAACCATACAACAAAATACAAATAGACCCCCCCATCCTTCGGGTCTAACAAATACATTGTTCAAGCTTAAAGCTTTTGTGATGTTTCTTCACTTTGCACATGCACAGTACATTGTTTTGATCAACTTTGATGGTGTAGTGTGCAATAACATATTATAGGCCTATAGTAGAGTACAGTATATACTTTTAATACAAAATACACAGCAATGCAGTATTATCTCGGATAGCGTCTAATATGAAAACTTTCAGCTATTTGAGACTTGACTTTGACTTGGACTTGGAACGAAAGACTTGAGACTTGACTTGGACTTGGGACGAAAGACTTGAGACTTGACTTGGACTTGGAAAAAGTGACTTGTGAACATCACAGCATCAGTTGAAGCATCACAAAGAGATGTTTGTTTATTCTGTGTTCCTGTCTGGTGTCGAAGAGTTTACCAAGGACAAAGCCTCAGTCTTCAGTTTGAACCCTGTGAAACAGTATGATGCCTTAACATGGATTATTTTTAAGCGTTCTGCTCAGAACAGCTTCAAGGTATTTCCTGAAGAAGTGGAAAGCATTAGTCATTCACCTACTCCTCAGCATCCCCTAAATCTTCAGCACGGTTTTCACATTGGATGTATTAACAATGGAAGAAGTGACCGCTTCTAGCGTTGTCTGAAGATGGCTGTGACGGTAAACTCAGGAAAAGTATTGTGACGTGCCCTGCGGAGGTTTTTGTGTAAAACGTGCCCTCTACCTGTTATCCTACTTACTGCATTTGGTTCCCGTCCCACTTCCTGAAATTTCGATTAAACTGTCCTGACTTTCCAGCTGCTGGAGAGCGTGTTCCAATGGCTGTAACCCTCAATGGATGAACCAGAGGGATGGAACAAAGAGTGCACTGCAGTGATTTTGGGTTATGGAGAGAGCAAAACACACGGATAAAGAGAAAAAAAAGAAAGTGTGATGTAATGAATGTCCATTTATTGTGTTTAAAACAGCCATGGGTAAACTATGGTTCAGGGGCCAGATAGAGCCCATTTTTTTATTCTGGCCAAGCTTCTCCAAATTATAATATTACATTCTATTATCATTATAACACTGCCTTTTCCTTACAGGCCTGCATTTCTCCAATAGGTTTTAAAGAAATGACTAAAAGTATTTTAGCATTTTAGTGACTTTTACATGCCATTTGTTTAATTTCATGCAAATATCTTAGTTGACACAGCATGTTGTTGACTTTCAACCAAGATGCCTGGTTTAGAGTCAACACAAATTTTAAATGGTGATCTGAAATTTAGTAAACATGAAATATATAACAACGAACAACCCACAAATTTTGTTGCTACATTTCAGTCAGAAATAGAACTTTAAACCTCAGATAGTCTTTAGGAATACAAACATGCAGGTAGTCTAACATGAAAACATTATGGTTCCCTGGGTTGAACCCATCTGGCTCTCTGACTGCACTGTGAATAAAGGTAGTCCTCCCTCAGTCTGTTGCAGTTCAGCCGTCGTGCCCTCAGTACATTACAAGTTTTTAATATTTTGTTTTTGTAAAGTTAAGTATTCTTGAATTGTGGGGTGGTTTTTGCAGGATTTGCAGCAAATAAACAATTCAGTTTTCAATGTTTTTTATTATTTTTGTGGATAAATACGCATTTTGTAACCTGGGTTGAAAGACACCAAGAATAGTAAATCAAATAGATAAAAATAAAGGTTCAGGTACACGAGATTTGTAAACTACTAGCATCTTTCCACTATTACAAGTGGTTGAAATGACGTTTCTGCTCGGTTTCATTATAGAAGAAGATTCTTTGCTAAACAAAGAATTTAAAATACACCTTATATGTCTTATATATTTACTTAATAATTATTAGATTTTGTACTATTACAGTATAATGATTAATTTATCTGAACTGTACCTACTTCTCAGTAGCTTATCCAATGTTTTCCATCATTAATTACGCAAGAAACATCCTGCATGAGGCGCAGAATCACACTCTCTTTCACGTCTTTTTTTTTTTAAGTCACTCAGAAACAGATTCCCAAAATGGTGCACATGAATTATAATTTATTTTCACAGCCTACTAGTCTGTCATGCATGGTGTATTTGCTGGACGAAGTGTGGTTTGTTCACACCGAATGGTTTATTAGCTTGGTAAATATGTCAAGCTGTTTCAAGATGTGCTGACAGACACTGAACTGTTGAGATACCACAGAAATTTATGTGTTTTGGAAGAAGCAGGTGCATGGATTTTTGAACTTTTGTACTTAAATAGCCCTCTGAGCAGGACTTTTGGTGCAGAAACAGTTGTCTGTCAGTAGGAGATTTGTGCAACAGGGATTATACTGACATCTAGTGGAATTTATGGGTAACACGTAGTGATAGATAGATAGATAGATAGATAGATAGATAGATAGATAGATAGATAGATAGATAGATATACACAAGACATTCACCTTTCCACAGTTTATTTCCTTTTAAAATAATTCATACAAATGCATACAGTCACAAACATATCTTTGTCAGGTTGTCGGTTTTGACCAAAAATAATGATATTTACTGTAGAATATAGAATATGTATACTGTATATATTGCTACGCCTACTACTTTACCATAAAAGGAACCAAGGTAGGCAACAGTTGACTGTATGTTACTATCAGGGATGAAATTTCACCAAAACACTGAAGAAACAGTGTGGGTTTGTTTTTACTTTTTTTTTTTTTTAACACTGGGAAAGCAAAATAAAACAGAATGGTGTGGTGGTTATCGCCGCATCAGTGAGGAAACATTGATGGAATAGTTGATGAACAAGATTTAATATCTTTGATTTTTTTTTTTTCGCTCAATTGTCAAATGTTCCTAGTAACTGTCCCCAGTCCTCTCTAAATTTCATAACTACACTACCTACTAGAAGACCACTTCATCTAGTTGGAGATAGATCTACACTGGCTTTAATGGACTTGTGAAATTGTCATCCCTGATTGCTACACTTTCTACCTCACCATGAAAACAAATAGGTAGTGAACAGTGAACTGTTTTACCACTCAGCTGCTGGCAGAGGGGGGTTGACACAGCACCATCTTATAGTTGACTCACACAGTTATAGTTGACTTACGCGGTCGAGTAGTCAAGTCAAATTGTAGTGTAAGTAAGTCAGCTAACACCCAACAAAGCACAAGCTGTAAGAGGTAATAAATATCGTAACTAAGAGAGTTTTTTCCATCGTACAGCGTGGGAATGTAACCGGTAAAAAGATGTTTTTGTTCCTGTTTTCGTGTGTAGTCTTCGTTAAGATGGCAGTATTTGTGACGGATGTCATACGGAGCGTGCTAGCCACCACCCCTCCTCCCAGTGCTGCTTTTTTTAAGACACAGATACAACCAAGTCACATTGACACAGGCAGGCAGAACATCATATGTACACATAGACAGAGGCCGTGGAGGGTGGCCAAACGGTATACCCAGGGAAGGAGCTGATGTGAAATGTTCAAGGCATAACTACTGGGGCTGTCCATGGCATTCTGACATGCTATTCTTATACTGTTTTTATTCACCCATTTTTTTTTTTTTCATTTGCACAAAAGATTTTTTTTATTATGAGGAACCTTCTCAGTGAGTCGATAACCGTGGAATGGAATCTTAAAAGTACAAAATTTGTTCTGATGCAACATCCAGCACACAACTGTTTCACAACAATTTCGGAATTTTAACGTACCTAAATCGGGAATTCACATTTCCCAAAAAAAAAAAAGGTTGCACTTAGGGGAGGTTTTACAATGCTTTGGTTATGGCGTTCAATTCTACCTAATGTCTTCTGGCTAGATCAGGCATGGGCAAACTTCAGCGCTCATCTATTTGCTCCTAACCAGGCCCCCGGTCCAACTGGACTCTTAACAATTAACAATTCAGTAAACCTTTTTTGCTTGGTACATCATGTGTCCAATTACACCAGCTTGCAGTCAATGTGTACAAGCTTGTCATTGGCTATTTGATGGTGGAATCGTGCTGTATCGTAACACAAGAAGAAAACCAAGAAATCTGAAAGCCTGGAGCATTTAGCATGACCTCTGGATTATTTTTATGTTATTGTGATAAAAGTCGCTCCATCCTAGAATACCATTTTGCCACCAGCCTTCAGCCATTTCCCCCTACTGCACTTACAATGTAGGAGTTTTCTTTTTTTTTTTTCTGTTGGTTCCAATTTAAGACCAAGAGGAAATCACATGCCCCTTAAACAAAAACATAAATCAGCTCGGCTTTTGCTGTTGCTGCAATTCTTATTCTAATATGTAGCAAAATAACATAAGCAAGCAGGTAGAAAACAAACTCACTAAGTGCCAAAAAAATGAAAAAAAAAAAAAAAAAAAAAAAAAAAGAAAAAAAAACCAACAGAAAAAAAAGAATGAAAAAAATACCAACAGCGGAAACTCAATTTCCTGAGAAGGTGTGCAAAAAGCTGCCTCTTTTTCTAGGAAGGGGACTTGTATTTTTAGGGCCACACAAGAAGAAAAGACAAGATTGTTTCTCAAATCAGTTTGGCTACAATATAACACGTGAATGCAGTGAACATAGCTACGTGGTTGCACCGGGAAAGCAAACAGAAGTCGAAATGTGGATTTTTATAGATAGATCTTAAACATAAGATTTTGCTGTGAATCATCTAGGCCTTCAAAATAAAGGTTTCTTAAAGAAATGTGCACTCCTCAGGTTTTTTTTTGTTTTTTTTTGAGAAATTTTGGAAAACTAAGATATTCAGTGAGGTGTAAGTGAACATGTTGGACCCTTGTTGTAGTCAAAGAATTGAGCAGCTAGTGCGATGTACACTTATGGCGTTGCTTTCAAACCTATCCATGACCTCATTATGCAACCACATTGCTTTGTCCAATCTTAGGGTCTTTTTTTATTGATCCACAGGAAAAATAAACAATAGGATTTTCTTTGCTGCAAGTCTGAAAACTTACATTTATGTCGTAATCTACCACTCTACCACTCAAACTAAAAAAAAAAGGACACAAGTAAAAGACAAAGACATGAAAGGTGCTTACTTAAGACACGCTACAGTCTAAAATGGCAGAATTATTTATTAGGTTATTTTTTTATATTTCCAAATTTCCTGGTACAGGTATTATTTAAATCTCAACAAATAAGACTTTAAGGTTGTGTCCACGCTTGTAGTTTGCTTTTTTGATGCAGAATGAAGAGAAAAAGGTCTTTACTGAATGTGATTAGCCAACTGTACTCGTCCAAATCTCCTCCACTGCAACAAAAAAGTCATTTTGTCAGGACTGCATTATGACATTTGTTTTTCCAATCAGTTTTGTTTGCATACTTATTTAATCTACCACTTGGATATCAATTTATGATTGAATGTTGATATAATAAATGCAATTGGTTGAATACTGATAACCTGCATGTATTTTGTTAAATTGGGTTCCACAAGAAACAAATAAAATCTATTTGGATCCTACATTTTTTAAGAGATCTTGTAAAATTCTGGTGAATTGACTCAAATTTAAAAAAAAAAAAAACATGTCAAGTGTGACAAATGGACACAGCCTTGAAGTCTCACATAGTCGTGTCGCTGGACAACTGTCTTGTGCTTGTGCTAAATTAAACAGCTATCCATTCTTCTTCTCTGTCATCCTCATCTTCCTCTTCAGACTGGCTGCAGGGAAATAATTGTTCAAATGTTGGAATGGATCGGTTCAAGGACTTCAAACGTTTTGACTCCGAAATTTTGCAAATCTCACAAACGTCATCTTGACACATGGGAATTTTTCTGCTCTGTCACCTGTTGACCACCTCCAGGCAAACAGGGATGAGCTCCTCTATGTATGTGTGTGTGTGTGTGTGTGTGTGTGTGCATGTGAAAGTGTGTGGCTACAGTTGGTCGTTTGGATGTTGATCTCTGTCACCCTCCTGTGGTTTGACAGTGTTTTGTCCCGGAGATGGGGCATGTGGAGGATGTGTGATAGCAGGCGGGAGTGTGTGTGACATGGGCACCGCACTGGGCACAATGCCTTCTACTGGAGGCGGCAGGCCGCCGGCTGGTAGACTTACGACTCCGGGAGGATACCTGCAAGTGAGCAAAGGGAAGAGGAAGAGAGTGAGAATCAGAGAAAAGACTCCCTCATGTGAGAGTTCATTTTTAGAGGGGTGTCCTGCTGGATCACTGCTAAGTAATACACTGCCTTGCCAAAAAAAAAGTTGCCACCTGGATTTAACCTAGCAAATAGGTAGGAGCCTCACATTGGAGGTTAGGTCTAGGTTCAGCAACAGTATGTAGTCAAAGAATGAGGTCAGCTGACTATCTGAATATACTGAATGACCAGGTTATTCCATCGATGGATTTTTTCTTCCCTGATGGCACGGGCATATTCCAATTTCCTTCGGGATTATAAAAGTATTCTGATTCTGATTCTGATTCTGAAGATGACAATACCAGGATTCATCGGGCATGAGACGTTCAGGGAGCATGAGACATCATTTTCACACATGGATTGGCCACCACAGAGTCCAGATCTTAACCCCATTGAGAATCTTTGGGATGTGCTGGAGTCTACTGGAGACTCTACCATCATCAATGCAAGATCTTGATCTTGTGACATTGCAGAAGCTTATCGAAACAATGCCGCAGAGAATGCATGCTGTAATGAAAGCTAAAGGTGGTCCAACGAAATATTAGCGTGTGTGACCCTTTTTTTTTTTGGCTGCAACTTTGTTTTTTTGGCCAGGCAGTGTACTTTCAGTTGTGTGCGTGTGTTTTGCTTACTTGAGAAACCATAGTGCCTGCCGGAATCTTTTATTTTTACTTATGAGGACATTTTTTGATATTTTCCCCAACATATAAGGAAGCATAAAGTTCCAACTATCTGTGTTTGAACAGTTTAAAGTGGGAGCTCTCAAAGCCTACCTCGTCAAGAGAGGATATACAAACATAATAAAAATGAATTATTAAAATCGTCGTACAGAGTTGTGGTGGCAAAAATCTTGGGTTTGGTGGTGATCTTTGGTGGTCAGTGGTGGTCTAGTTGATACGGAACAGGACTTGGGTCCGTAAGGTTCCAGGTTAGAATCTACCAACTGCCAAGTTACCACTGTGGTGCTCTGATCATGGCATCATCACCGCTTAGTGCTACCTGGGCGCTCAAAGCTGCCCACTGACTTAACTTGTATTATTTCATATTACCATAATGATTTAATAAATCTATGTTTTTGTTGTTTATATAGTGAGGGAATTTATATTTAAATAATTAATCGTATCTTTCTCGGGAGATGGGAGTAATTAATTGTTTTTATTTATATCTACTGGGGAAAATCTAGTTGACATATGAGATGATGCGGCAGAAGGGAATAAATCCACAAGTTGGGGCCCCACTTCATAAACTGTCTGGATGAGCTCTGCTTATGCAGATTAGACAGAAGAAGAAAAGTGGCAGAAGCAGCCCTCAAATCTGTACTGTTGGATATCACAGACAATACCACTGACTGTCTGTCAGATAGGAACATAGTCAGATGTCAGTAAGATGCAGGCGGTGCCTTTATGTTTGCTTTTCATTTCTGACAACACTACAGTTCTGACAAAATCCAGTAAGGAAAACTATTTTGTTGTAGCGACGTAGACTTTCTCAGGCTGAACAAACCTGAATTACCAATTAGATGAATAAGGAGACATTCTCGGCCCAGATACACAGTGTTCTATAAATAAACGGGACAGTCTTTAAAATCATCTGTGACCCATAAAATGAGACATAAAACAAAATTTAGGAGAACAACGTTCCCTGTTGTTGTAAGTTTGGCAAACATTTGGAGAAATTACTTTTACATGCTCTCGCTAAGTCCTATATCTTACCTATAAGCCCCATTAAGCTCAGGATGGACGGTTGCCGGGTCAACCCCTGCCCAGTGGTTGTTCTGGCTGAGGAACTCTTTATTTACACAGTTCTTCAGACTGTCTGGAATACGACCTACAAAGAGGGAAAGGGACACAGATTGATGGCAGTGCAAAGCAACGTACAATTCTATCTATACGTCTGCTCGTCTGTCCATCCATCCAACCACCCATCCACCCATATATGATGAATAACAAGTCTACCTGTGATAGCTCTTCTGATCTCTCTGGCTGCCTCCTCCCTCATTTCCATGGAAGCTTGTTCACTGTACCAGGCTGCGTGTGGGGTGCAGATCAGATTGGGGGCGTCTTTCAGTGGACCCTGGCTGAAACTGAGGAAGACATAGATGAATATCACCTGTCACTCTGTTATGTTACACGTTAACGAAGTTGGATACAACGTTGACCTTCTTTTCACGATATATTAACACTCATTTAGGTCATATTAACTTCAATGAGAAATGTTTTTTTTTTCTTTTGGTCGTGATTACCCCACAAACCAAAGCCATGTATAAAAGTTGGCAAATGAAACATAGCCTACATCTCACAGTTATTTCTCAGACATATTCTTCGCTTTGGTAAACATTTAGTTCAGTACCTGAAGGGTTCCGTCTCATGAACATCTAGAGCAGCTCCACGTATCCTCCCCTCCTTAAGAGCCTGGGCCAGAGCTTTCTCGTCCACCAAACCGCCTCTGGCTGTGTTTACTAGGAACGCCCCCTGACGCATCTTCAAAATACACACATATGCACGTAGTTATCCAATATGAGTCACTTTTATCTATTAGAATATCTTGTCTTCATTGGCAAAAAAGAAAAAAATATATCTCCACATCAGGCCTTAGGGTTCTGTTTGATTTTAAGTTGATCTTTGCATCTGAAAAAATAAGTTTAAAAAGTGCATCATGAAGCACTACTATCTTATTCATGCATTTCTACTGTTGGCACAAAACAAACTTCAGTGATGTCACTGAAGTAGCATGCCAAGGATAACTGTAGGGCTCTTTCTATAGCTGGGCCAGACTCATCAGAATCCTCACCCAGACGGAGACCATCACTATGTATCTTACATTAAAATTTTAAACTCATTAGTTGTAATATTTGATGCCAGAGTAAATAATCCATGTCTGTGTATGTGGGCCATGTGCATGGTCCCTGCTGGGGACAGTCAAAGAACTTGGATGGATTTAATTGGGCCCAGAAGGTTGTTACTGTTATTTGGTTTTTGATCCAGAATTAGTTTTACAACTGTCAACAACGGTTCACTTTCAGGGATATCAGACTTCTGTTTTTTGTTTTTGTTTTTTTTGTCTTCTTTTTGTTATTTTGCTTTGTTCAGGTGCACCTATAAAACTTGTTTTTTTTACATTTATCAGAAGCTCACAGAGGAGGATTAAGATTATCGAGCCTCTGGTTCCTTTGGGAATTGAACCCAGGACTCTGTGGTTGTGCTTTCGAGGTAAGCATCCTATTGGCTGCACTATGGAAACACTAATTTGCAACTCACTTTGGTTTTTAGAGGCTATTATAAAGTTTTAGACTAGACCTTTGTCAGATTTGTTTCATAATTGTAAACTATAAAGATTTATATAATATACTCTGGAACACTAAACCACTCTGTGCCACTCCTTCCTTCACTAACTCAGTAAATTGCATTTTTTTTCCTAATTGGCAAAATTATCATTTATTACTGTTTTGGAATTAAGGTAACAGGATCATAGCTATTACTAGCTAGTGCAGCATGCTCCTGAGTTCCTTAAGCTGATTGGCCCATGCATCATAGCTTTTCCCAGCATCTACAATTCTACAAATCTACTGCTATGTCATCGTATAGAAATGGGGAGGGTTGATAATAATGGTGGGGAGAGGTTGGTTAATAAAGGGTTAATAATAGTGACACCCTGAAAAAAAAATCTATATTAGACAAAAATGGAAACCAAAAATGAGAAACCAAGGCCAGAAACTAAAAACCACTGTAATTAATTAGTATGCAAGCTCAATAAACCTCAAAAAAAAAAAAAAAAAAAAACACAAAGCATTGCAATTGTATCAATTAATAATTGCAATGTCATCGTATAGAAATGGATAATACAGTCTAGGGAGAGATGATAATAGTGGTGGGGGGAGGTTGGTTAATAAAGGGTTAATAATAGTGACACCCTGAAAAAAATAAAAACTATATTAGACAAAAATGGAAATCAAAAATGAGAAACCAGGGCCAGAAACTAAAAACCACTGTAATAATCTATTATGGAAGAGCAATAAACCTCAAAAAAATAATAATAATTGTCAAAATAACTTATTACTAACTGATATTTTCTATCTATCTTTCCTATTATTTGTGATTCCTCCCATCTTGCAGTGGGTCTTGTAGCACAAATAGTGTGATGATGATTGTCCCCACTGTAGCGTCAAATTAGTCGACACAGCAAAAAGAAAGGGTTGGACACCCTAGGTGTACTGCATGTACTCAGAGCTGTGTTCACTCCTCCACCTGTTTGATGGTGAAGTCGTTGATAAGGTGGTGGTTGTGCTCGTTCAGGCTGCAGTGCAGAGAAACACAGTCGGAGTGGAAAAGCAGGTCCTGGAAAAACATAAGAAGACAAGAAGCTGTACATTTACTGTGATAATTTATCATCCTGCCTCAGGGGTGTGGAGCTGTCAACTGCTGATTTTACTGATCTGATGATTCCATTTCATGCTACTGTTTTTATTTCATCCTACTTGATGTCTCGCAGTGAGAGAGCGCGTGCTCACCTGTAGTGTGGTGACCCTCTGTAGTCCGAGGGATCGTTCCACTCCATCAGCCAAATAAGGGTCATAGAAAATCACATTGAAGCCAAAAGCTTTAGCCCGCAGGGCTACGGCCTGCCCCACTCGACCTAAAACCACAGATTTACAAATTCAAATGAAACAGCAAAATCCACCTTTAAACCCTTGCAAAAAAAGAGTACAGTGTGTCTGGGTTTTTTTTCCACTTCTGAAACTGTTAGGAATTACTTGACTGTAAAGAATTGCATTCCTCAATTCAGTCTAATCTACTTATAGTTTATTGGCACTCACTCTTCCGGGGAGCGGTTTAGCTGAGCTCAGGTGGAAACTTCTCAAAATTAAAATGTCAAAGAAAGAGGAAAAGACGCTTGATTAAATTCTTTGCTCGGCAGGAACCTGATAAGAACCTTTTACTTTTCTATTCTAAATCACACCCACAAGGGCACACATGAATTAAGAAAACATTTTGAACTTTATGTTCGGTGAACACCAACAGGAAGCGTTACCTACCGAGTCCTATCAGTCCCAACGTCTCTCCTCTGATCCTCGCCGCACCAGATGCCACCTCTCGTATCTGCTCCACACTCTGAACTCGTGTGCCCTCGCGCAGAGCCTAAGATTATTTATAAGATGAATTACAATTATTTTTAATGAATTGCCACACTGACAGCTTCTTCTTCTCCCCCTTTCGGCTTGTCCCTTTTCTCAGGGGTTGCCACAGCGAGTTAACAATTTCCATCTCACCCTGTCCTCCGCATCCTCAACTCTAACTCCAACCACCTCCATGTCCTCCCTCACTGCATCCATAAATCTCCTCTTCTTCTCTTACCTGGTAGCTCCATGTCTAGCATTCTTCGCCCAATATAACCACTGTCCCTCCTCTGAACATGTCCAACCCATCTTAATCTGTCTTCTCTAGCTTTTTTCTCCAAACCTTCCTGTCTGTGTTGTCCCCCTGATCACCTCGTTCCTGATCCTGTCCATCTTTGTCATCCCCAAGGAGAACCTCAGTATCTTTAACTCCTCCACCTCCAGCTCTGCCTCTTGTCTTCTATCTATTCCTAGTGTCTCTAGTCCATACATCATGGCTGGTCTCACAACTGTCCTTAAACCTTTCCCTTCTCTTAGCTGACACTCTTCTATTACAAGTCACTCCTGAGACGTTTCTCCAGTTGTTCCATCCTGCCTGTACTCTATTCTTCTCCTCTCTTCCACAGTCTCCACTGCTCACTGACAGCATTAGCCTTTATTGGAAACTAGTTATTCTACCTGTAGCATTAACACATTACAGTACATTACGCCAGTAGCAGAAACAGGAAGTAAAAATAATATTGATATATAATTAAATATACATCTGAATATATGGAAAAACATTTATTTTTTTTAAAAGAGCAAATCTTGTTGCTGAAAGACCGGGTACGTTTAAATTGATTATAATAATGTACACATTTTTCTAATAGATATATTTCACTGATGCATTATTAGATGCTCATCCAGGCACTGCTGTGATAATACATTATAGAGACAGGATAATTTAAACCAATTTAATTCCAGTTAAGTCGTCACACGCACCTGATGCAGCCATGTGGTGCGTCGGTACAGGGTGAGGATGTGGCACAGCGTGGAGTCGGCCGTCTCCTCCACTGAAGCTGCTGGCATATTGCACACAGCGATGCCTGTTTGAGGCAGAGAGCAGATAAGGATAAGTAATCACTTTTTTAGGAGTCGCTGGAGGGAGATGATGGAGTCAGGCTGTAACTGTCGGTGTGGAGCATGATGCAGCAGTTTTCCTGACAAACACTGCAGGCAACTGTCCAGCGACAGAGCTTTCTGATATAGGATGCTGTTTAATGTTAAGCATGAGAGTGTGATAACTCTACGTTAGGAATGTATTGAAGATAATGTATATCTATCTATCACACGTGTACACACGTGTTGTCTTTAAGCAGTGCTTCTCAAAGTGTGGGATGGGCCCCCTGGGGGGTGCAATGCTGAAGGGGCATCGGGAACATGCTTTTTTTCCCCCGTACTACAATAAAGTGTAATTGCACATCCTTGTAAGTTGAACTATATCTCTTTCTTTTTGTTTTCTTTATGTTAACAAGGATACAATGTTATGCAGAGGTGTACCTAGAACTATTTTATAGACAAATGCTATTATTTATAGATGCAGCGGAGAGTGGATGGTGGGGAGGGGGGCCGCAAATTGTTTTCTTCTTGCTAGGGGGGGGGGGCGTAACAGAAAAAGATTGAGAAGCACCGTCTTTAAGGTAGGGCCAGCTACAAGGCCCTGACATTGCAATCCTGCAAGATGATTGGTCTAAGTATTTGAAACTGAATGGGCTGTGTCCATTAACTTACAGAGGCGTGTCTTAACTTTTGATTCTGAAGGCTCTGGCTATTTCATAGAACACTAGCTGGCTGAAATAGGATTGGATAAAAGTTTCCATCTCACTTTTTAAATGGAAAAAATATTTTATATTAAATATTAAAAATATTTATGAATAAATTATTTTTTTCTGAGTATGTTTAGGCCAGCAGAGAAGGCTTTGCTGGCCCTCACGTCCCGCCACTGCTTCCATTCAAACTTGACTATTTGGAGTTAATTCTTTAGTTGGACCTCATTACTGTTTGTTACAGTATATTGCACCAATAAGAGAATGATAATATGTCAAAAGGTAGAACTAACTTATTATCTTTGTGCCAGTGTGTGTCTGTCCCTTTGTCCTTACCCAGTTCTCCGGCAGATTTGATATCAATGTTGTCGTAGCCGCTACCGATGCGCACGATTATACGCAGAGCTTTGAACTTCTCGAGGTCTTCCTTCATCAGAGTGATGGTGTGGTACATCAGAGCTCCAACAGCTTCATTCAACACCTGCTCACAGACAAACAATAACAATAAAATACTATTAATATTCCGTTATAACTGTTGAAATGTCATTTTAATCGAGCAGATAGAACGCTTTCTGTTCTAGACTGGACTCAGTAGGCCATAGTTATGTGTGTGGTAAGAAAAAGAAAGATATTTACAGCAATAACTTCACCAAATGACTGAAAGAAAATTCTTTCTGAAGACAAAACCTGCCTGAAAAGCAGTTCATAAATGTCTGGATTATGAACCCAAAATGTTACAAGTTGGAATGCACTTTGTTACAGTAATATAGGATCAAATCTAAAAGATTTCAGCATAAAAAATAAGATACTTTAACTTAAATAGTAATTCTGTTCAGTGTCCCCACTCCACATCATTGCTGTCTTGTTGCTTTCTCAATAATCTGCATTTTTTACAATTCCAACTTTTTGCTTTTTTTTATACATTATACTAATTTATACGTAAGAATATTTTTGGCATTGAAAATAAGCGCATCCGTAAACTATAATTTTTTATCTTTGTTTACCTACATGATCGTAGAGAACATACTATTGGCTAATAAAATGGAAACTATGTGTATATATCATGTGAATAGGGTTCCCTGTATGGAGTGCAATGGAGAGGTAAAAAAATAAGCTTTTGCTTATTTGTTGTTTGTTTACTGTAATGTATATGTATAAAATAATATTATAAAATCATCTTCATGCAGGTCGTACATCAGTCTTTAAATAAACAAGGGAAATACAAGAAAGTCGTTAGCTCATGTTTATGTTAGTATGAGGACAAAGAAGAACATAACACAGTTCATCTAGCTTGTTATCACCAAGTTCCCTTGAGGACTTTTGTGTAAGCACAGTATTTATATTAATCTTATTTCCTGTTTTTAAATATTTCTGCTTACTCAAAAAAAAAAATTGGCCTTTCCTGAATTTTATCAGCTTTTGTCAACACAGGAAATGAGATTAGCAGTCTTCACCCCAGGCTTTAAAAAGTCACTAATATTAGAAACAGTGTTCTGTCCCTGCTGTTCCTCTCATTGGGATGACAAGCTCCTAACCTATAAGGAAAGTCTCATCTTTAGTCTGAGAGCAGCTGACCATGACGCGCTGTTCGACTACAATAAGGGAAAGTCCTTTAATTATACAGTGTGGTATCCGTTCAATAGAAGATCACACAGAGAGTAAGATGAGAGATGGTGAGGGGAAAAAAAAAGAGAAGAGAGCCATCTGTTTCTCCCACGCCGTGGCCTACTGAGCACGCTCAGAGTGCGCGTGGCACAGGCCCAGAACAAGACGTAACCCTGCCAGACACACAAACCCATTTACAGTCTACAGCAACTGTGGCAAGAGCTGGGCCTGACCCACATTTAGAAGTTTACTCAAGGGATTTCATTTTTTTTTTTTTACTTTGTCCACTTATCTGACCAACTCTCTTAGAATTTTTTTGTGCTCAAGGCAAAAGATCAACTCTGTCAATAAGGCTTTTGTTTCAAGCACTGCTAGTAGAGTAAAAGATGGGATTATAAAAATTACCTAAAAAGACCTTATCCTATTGTCATCAGGGAATAATTGAGGACAGAGCACACAAATTATATTCATCTGAGGGCTTGGATTTTTTTTTTTGAAAATACACCTTGGGTACTGAACAGTTTAATAAGGATAAGTAACAAACAACAGGCCAACAGTTCTGTCACATGTTTTGTCATTTCTTATTTTTTTACTATCTTTCTTTTTTTACTTTTTAAAATTAAAAACAATGTCTCGTTTTGTCCATCCTTTGGATTAAATAAAAATAATGTGTTTCCAGTAACTCATTCAACCACAAAGTTCTGTGTCGACTGTCTAGTTTTTACAATCCTGTGATGTTTTAGTGTAAACAGTGATATTTTGTCATAATCATTCATTCATAACTCATCCCAGCTTATGTAAAAAGCAATGTTTAGAATCGAGGAATTGAAAAGATCCACTGTAAGCATGGAGGCAGCCATGTTGGTGGATTGGTGTCATCTATCAGCCCCTGGATTGGTCTAACCTGATCACATGTCATACATGCCATTACTTGTAAACCAAAATCTTATTATGAGCTTGTTCTGCAAAAAACGCCATAGAGAACGGACAGGGTTTTTTATGACAAACCTTTTGCAGTAGAACTAGCAAAATGTTCTTTTTTAGGATATAGGAACTCGGATCGTAGATTGGAGACATTGGCACAAGATGATGGAGTCCATTTAGCTTTGTAATCTGGTCCTCCCACTGTCACCAAATAATATGGTTTGTATTGTGTTTATACTTTTGCCTTTTCCATACTATGCCTGCATTTCCCCAAATAGACAGGGGAGAAAAGGCTTAAAGCTTTTTATCCTTTATTGTATGTCTTTTAGCTTCCATTTATCTTAGTTCCCACAAACAACCCTATATCAAACTTTAGGGCCAATATTGTCCCTTTTGTCCAAATATGTTGCTCAGAACATAACTCAATGTCCCTCATTATATGATTAATTTAAGTTAAATATTGACCATGGCTTTTAATTTTTCATGCAACCAGAAACACACTTTTTTTTTGGACTTAATTATCTTGCTTAAGGCTAACTGTTCTGTCCTAGTTTACTACCTTCTCGTGGATTTCTTGGGTGGACTGAGCATCGCAGAAAGCCACAGTCGCTACATCTTTAAGGATGGGCATCTCAACGGTGCAGTCGCGTCCGTCCAGCAGCGCCACCAGGGGTCGCGGATGCATGGGCCCATTCATAATAGGTGGCCTGATGCCTGTAAAAAAAACAAAATACAAGAAAGTAGGGGTCAAGCCAAAGAAGTAAAATCAATTGTTGATTAGCTAATGAGTAATTGATGATTGATTAGTCACTGACTATTCCTTGTAGTTTAATATGGAACTTCTATTGTGCTCGCATCTACATCCTTTTATTATTGAAATTTTCAGTGGGAAACACGCAGCTGCCTTTGAGGCCCTCCTCCTTTTTCTGCATCCCATAATGGCTCTGCTCTAGACTGATGCAGTTGCTATGGTGACTGTAACAGTGAGGATGAGAGCAGTTCCCAGTGCAGCCGAGGATCTACAATTCAAAGAAGCTGTATTCCCCCTTAAGAGCGTTCATTGTTTCAGATTAATTATCTCTCAGCTGTAGATGAAATGTAGAACACATTTAACACCAATTGGAAAGATTGATGAGGTAGACAGTTAAGTTATGGACACTTAGGAGACTAGTTAACCTGTTAAAAATATAATGTTCCCACATTTCAAGATGGAACGAAGTAAATCCCCCGATCATGTTAGTGTTTTGAACCTCTCCTATTTGCACAGTTTTTATTGCCCGGGTCACAGTCGATGCACTGCTTACACTGTGCAATAAAAGCAGTGACTCAGTGCAGCGAAGACAAACAAAGCACTGGTTTTCATGGCCAGAAAACAGTTGAGTCTGCAGCTGTAGATTAGATTTCAATTACTCACTTATACAGCACACAGTGTGTGCATTGATAGATTTACCAGTCGGAAACAGCCGAAACAAACATGCACATCAATGTTCTTATCTTAGCACGAATATCATTCTGAAAAGAAGCTGAACCTTCACAGATAAAAGATGATTCACAAAGTCGCCAGTGGTGGCCTGGTGGCAAAAGAAGCAGACTTCAGTCCGCAAGGATTCAGGTTTGATTCTACCAGCTGCCACTGAGGTGCTCTGAGCACAGTCCCGACCCACAGAAATTATTGTGGGCTCATCACTTACAGGAAGGCTCTCAGTACAGTGCAATGTAATTTGGGTGGCGCCAGCTGCCCCTGCGACCAAGCAACAAACAAGCAGATGAAGATGAATGAATGATTGATCCACAAAAACAATAAATCATTGATCTGATGTAGATGTTGGTGTTGGTGGTGAAGATTGTTGTAGTATTTCAATTCCAGCCAAGTCCTGTAGCTTCCCAGCCTTTACTTGGTTGATCAAACTGCCATCATGGACAATGATGGACACCCTTGAATAAGGACACACAATGGAGTGTCTTCTACCACAGTCTGTTGCAGGAAGTCTTGCCTTCCATTTGCACTGTACAAAAACCCCACTTTTAAACCCCACTTTTTCCATACCTCAACACAGCCCATATATATATATATATATATATATATATATATATATATCCAGACTTTTAAATGGACAAGAAATTAAAGAAAGAGTGATCTAATATTTTTTTCCACGACTGTATTAATATATATATATATATATACATATATATATACATATATACAGAAGAATTCCTTATTTTAACAATACAACAGATCCTCTTTTACAATCTCTTTGACCTAGGGCGTAAAATGAAAAGTACATGGAAACTAGTTGGCGACAGAGCAGACGATAATGTCGTCACGCAGTAGTAAACACGGCAAATAGATTGGATTTTAACTAGCTTTTTTTTTTTTTTTTGTCGGTTTTACAACCTTTTTTTTTCGTTTGTGGGAACCAATTACCACTTGGTTAGTGTGGATGAATGAGATGGGTTCTTATGTGCAATATGTTGTGCATTTAGATCAGTGTTCCACTGTTTACACCACAAACCAGTAAAACAATCTTTTTCACAGTCTGGTGGATAAATACCCGTAGATAAAATAAAACATGCAGCATAAAACTATTTTATATTAGATGTGTATAAGAGACAGGAGTTAAGTTATGGACACTTAGGAGACTAGTTAACCTGTTAAAAATATAATGTTCCCACATTTCAAGATGGAACGAAGTAAATCCCCCGATCATGTTAGTGTTTTGAACCTCTCCTATTTGCACAGTTTACTAGCTTTTTTTTTTTTTTGTCGGTTTTACAACCTTTTTTTTCGTTTGTGGGAACCAATTACCACTTGGTTAGTGTGGATGAATGAGACGGGTTCTTATGTGCAATATGTTGTGCATTTAGATCAGTGTTCCACTGTTTACACCACAAACCAGTAAAACAATCTTTTTCACAGTCTGGTGGATAAATACCCGTAGATAAAATAAAACATGCAGCATAAAACTATTTTATATTTTTATAAGTAAAATTATCAACATTTATTATCTATGTACGCCAATAAGGTTTCATGCATAGTTGATAAATGTTGATAATCATGTTTTGAATCAGAAACTACGAAATAAAATTGTCAGTATGAAACATGCAAAACATTCTTGGAAACACTTGGTGATCATTGCTCACAGTTCATATGGAATATTCTTATTGAAAATCACTGTTCATCACACACCATCAATCACTCTCAGCTCTGTCTTCTTCTCACTGTCTTCAGATTGCAGTCTGAAACCTGATCTGATCAAGCAGAGTGAGTGTAAGACCACTGAAGTGAAACTTAAATCCTGCTTACAGTGCCTTGCGTGGCCTGGTAAAACATTAGCTTTCAGTAATAGTGTTTTGCCAGGAGGCCATTGCACTTAGACATCAATACAAAATCAATGGTGCATTGCTGAGAAATTGGAATTTCACGTGAGACAGCGGGTGCGGCGAGGCCTCGACACTGCTCCCATTGTAACACTTACATGTAATCGCAAATGCAAACACTTGCATATGGAGTGACTGCAATGTGCAGTGTTTACGCTCTAAAAACCTCCTGCTCTAAAGATACGAGTATGCAAAGTGTGACCGGCGCATGGGTCTGTGAGTAAAATATCACTGTTAATGTTTTCCCTGCCATAACAAAACTGCAAAATTCAGTCGAGTCACTTGTGCACTGAAGTGGTATTTCTGAAAAGCACTAGAAACATTTCAGCGGCTCACACTCGGTAAGCGTGAGGGAGGAAATAGCTCTCATTCCAGCTTCGACATGACCTTGGAAAGACCCGCGCGCACTCCGACTGCTGAGTGGTGTTGCACTATACGATAAAACAGCCGTCTGTTCTCTCTATGACACACACGGAAACCTGATCTGATCCACTCCCTCTCTTTCCAGTTCCTAATTAAACAAAGTCGACAGGGGGTGTAATCTCTTCGTCTTCTCAAATTCTTTATTTCCTTATTTTCCCATGAGATCAAAAAGTCTCATAATATTTAGTAATTGCCCGCGCTGTCATCGCCGCTTCAAACCAATCAGCTGTGAGGTCATTATCGCGTGATATAAACAACATTTAATCATCACATAATGTACTGCAGTGTTATGTTGACAGGATTCCGAAGGAAGACTTCCTCAGAAGTTCTGCCATTAATTTGCCAGGACACAAGCTCACTCGGCAGCTCGTGTCCTCATGCAACTCATGAGTTGTTGTTTTCCTGAGCTGTTTGTGATGGATTTGATAAAAATGAATGAGAAAAAGAAACGAAAAACCATCCACAATATTAAATGAGAAGCAAAAAAGTAGCAAAAACATGAGAGAAATATTGACTTTGAGTTTTGATTGGAAATGTTGGGAGAAAAAAAGTGCATTTGCATCTGTTTTACTGGTATTTAGAGCCAAAAAAAAAAAAAAAACAGTTTGAGAACCAGTGGGAAAAGACCAACCACCATGGCAGTGTGCAGCTGTTACTGACTAATTCACAGCAACTGCTGGACATTTGTCTTAGAAGAACAACATCATGTCTTCACACTGACACATGAACAGTTTTCTACGTGTGTGTTCTCAGAAAGTTAGAGCAGGGCAACCTAATATGTAGATCGGGATCTACCTGTAGATCTCCAAAGAAGTGCTGGTAGATCCTGAGCAATAATATTAAAAAAATAATAATATTAATGAAAACTAGTGATGTAATTCTATTTCAAGATGCTAATCACTGAGCTAAAGTGAGAATAATATAGGGAATTGAGCTGGACAGTGTAATATATGTTATATGTTAATGTAGATAATAAGATATCCCATTTATAATGGCAAATATATTCATTTCAATCTAGGTAGATCACTTCAGCATGGTCTTTTAAAATAATTGCTAACAAGACAATACTTACTGAAATTAATGATCACTTGAATTAAATTATAATTGATCTAAATTTAATATAGTACTTGGATTTAACTATATTGACCTTAGATACTGTATGTTTATATTAGTGATGCACCTGAAGAAAAAAAAATGCAAAAATTGAGAAAACCAAAGAGGAAAACTGAAATAGCAGAACAAATTAAAAACACAAAGGGCAATTGAGATTTTTGGATAATTTCTTTCTTTCATTTCTACATCCAACTAAAGATATATACCACCTATCAAGTACAGTCATGATAAAGTGCAGCACCCATGATGAAGTGCATATCTAGCAGGAACATCTTCAAAGTCAGGCTTTGACTAAAAGCAAGTACCTAAAATTTTCATTTTAGATACATTATGTTTACTTAAAAATTATTGTTTAATTTTACCAAATTGTCATAAAGCACATTGTAAAATTGTTTTGAAAAATTGAATAGATTTCTTATTCGTGGATCTTTTTTTGTAAAGAACTCCCTCACTAACTCTTCAGATGCCTTTAGAATCAGTTCCCATACTGAACATGACATTTTCAGTCTAAGCCAGATGAATCCACTCTGTTGACAGCTGCTTTTTTTGGAGGTTGCTCAAATTTCTTGAATTAAATTTGGTTCCACCATCTTCTGCTGAACTAGGAGTGACCCCTTACTCAGTGTGCCTGGTTTCTTTACTGAAGCAGTGTTTTTTTATTTTTATTTTTTATAACACGGGATGAGAGGAGATGAACCGTCCGCACCTGTGATCAGTCAACCTGCCGTGGAACCGCAGCGAGGTCTGGCTTAGGCTGGTGGTCTCTGATGTGGCAGGCAGAGGCATGAAGTGGTTTAAAGGGAACTCATTGCATCTTTTACTGACTCTGCTCGGTTCCTTCTTCTTTTATCTCACTTACAGATCTAGATCTTTCTGTTCAGTAGCATTACGTGGGCTGCCTTCATCTTCATTTCCTGCCCTGTCTCTTAAGAAGAATTTGAAGCAGCGTAAACCTGAGTAAAGGAGAGGCATTTTATGACTTCTTTAATTTTTTTTTGCTTTGTAGATTCTGTGTCAATTCATTCATTTTATCTTTCCAAAGATACTACTTACAGTGTTTTTATGGGCTATACCAGTGGTAGTCAGCTGGTCTCACTCTGGGACCCACATTTCCCTGTGGTCATTAAGTCACACCTCACTCTCATAGAATTTAAATTAAGCAAATTAATTTTCTTTTTAAAAAAAAGCCATTGAAAAATGACTTCTTTTAACATAATAATTCAACAGTTTGCCTTTCAACATAAGAGATTTTCTAAAATAAAAGACAAGCTTCGCAGATTCACATAATTTAACTTATTTTTGACCAGCTGTTCGCGACCCATTCAGAACGGGTCCACAACCCGCTTTTGGTCGGGGCCACCAGTTGAGAACCACTGGGCTGGATCATGGTTACAGGCATTCATTCTATTATTCTTCAATCTTCATTTCTTATCCGTTTCCAGGTCACAGAGACAGCACACTCCATGACTAGCTGCTAGGCTGCTAGTCACTGCCGCCATGCTTGCATTGCCATGCCAATGTTATCTTTGACTGTACATAGAACAGCAAATTAGCTAAGTGGCTGCATTGCCTTATGCCTTGCCACCAAGGGGGGGCCAGATTGCTAGATATCATAGGTATTTAACATCTCCAATATATGCTACCACCTTTAAGACAGAGGGCAGGAAGATATTATGGGTAGAAATAAACTTCAAATATGGCTATACATTTCCGCTAGGGGTAGGAAAATATTATGGGTAGGAAAAAGAGTTGAGAACAGGCACCCAAACATTGATGTTGACACACAGCCAAAAGATTTTTAAAAATTCTTTTTCTGGAGGGACTTCGGGTCAGAATATGAAGGGCCTCATACTGGTAATTAGGCCTCAAAAAGTGGGAATCCAGCCCTACCAATGATAAATCGTCACAGGTACACTCAGCTTGTTTCAAGATTCTTGCAAATTTCGCTATTAAAAAGGAGCTCATAGGGCTCAGTGAGATCGTTTTTGAATCACTGAGTGGTCAGCCTCTGAGTTAGAATTTTTTATTTTATCTAAATGTTTAATGGTTAACAGATTTATTAAATGTCAAAACCATTGCCTTCGCTAACATAAGTTTTCTGCCTCAGCTCGCTTGGCAGAATTCACTTATGTATAACTATATTTTTGCTTTATTCTATTATTTATAGCCACATTTTAGCCAACCACTTACAAATGATTAAAACGCTGATAAAAGTGCATTTCACAAAGGTTAAACCACTGTATCAACCCAGGCATTTCCAGCATTGATTCTGCTGCTCATTTCGTACCATTTTATGATTCACATCCTCACCTGAACAAAAGACTTCCAAAATTTATGCGAAGAAATTTAACATTTGATATTTTTATGCACTTTTTTTTCCAAATAACTTAATTCAATAGAACGCATGAGTAATCTAAGGTGCAGGGGGCATATATGGCATGTTAACCTGTTATATTATCATTTAATCTTTTATATTGAATTATTTATTGATCGTGAGTGTTTGGCCAATATTTTCCACTTCTCCTTATCCTTTTGGCTTGTTCCTTTTTTAGGGGTTGCCACAGCGAGTCAACATTTTCCATCTCACCCTGTATCTCCAACTCTGACTCCAACTACCTCCATGTCCTGCCTTACCTTGTAGCTGCATTTATAGCATTCTACTACCAATGTTACCAGTGTCTCTCCTCTCAACATGTCCAAACCATATAGATCTGGCTTCTCTAGGCTTTTCTCCAATCCTTTGTGTCTGTGTTGTCCCTCTAATCACCTCATTCCTCATCCTGTCCATCCTACTCACCCCTAAGAGAATTCTCAGCAACTGTTGGCCCATATTGTTGGCCTATATTAACATTTTTCAAGACCAATATCGACCAATACTGCTATGTGCCACTGTTTGCAAGACCAAAACTGAGGTATATGGTTCAGAACTGTGTGATTTGTCAAAAACCCAGGCATCATGTTATTGGATTTTCATTATTGGAGGAAAAGTCAAGATCCATCCAACCGATACCAAATCATTAGGAAAGGAAAGGAAAGGAAAGGAAAGGAATGGAAAGGAAAGGAAAGGAAAAGAAAGAAAAGGAAAGGAACGGAAGCAAACACGTTGTCATTCTGACATTGTCATTCACTCCTCTGCACACAACATAACGTAACCCCTACATTTAACCCATCACAAAAGTGAACAATGCACAGCTTTGATGGCCTGGGAAGCAGTGTGTGGTAATGGTGCACATCAGTGGTAACCTGGCAGCTGGTGGACTCAAACCTGAAACCCTGCAGGCCCATTCCACAGGAATGCCATCATCGATCTGCTCCTGACTGGGTTCCCCGATCAAATTCTAGGACGCATTCATGCTCGCAGGTCAGTTAGCTAAAACCCAAACTGACATAACGTCTACATGTATGTTTATTTACAAGAGATGAAATAACGACAAAAACAAACACATTAATACATAAAATAAGACATAACTGAGACTTTATTTCTTTAACCACCTCTAATACTGTCAGAGCTGTTGGCATCCCTGTCTTTGTTTGTTTCTCTGTTTTTCGTGTGAGCCTCATGTCTCTCTTTCGAGGGAGGAAAGGTCGGGCTTGTGAACAACACCAACACACACACACACACACACACCGTCATGGTTAATTACAAAAAAGTACACACACCCTGCCCTACCTACAACCACAGGACTACAGGTGCTTTCATAAAACAGCAGAACATGCGGGCAGACTAGTGGCAAACAGATACATGACACCTGCGAGTTCTAACAATCAGAATTGATCGACCAGACCTCCTCAAACACACACTCACGCACAAACTATAAAAATGTCTCAACACACTTGCTGTATCAAGAAACAAATTCAAATTTGTCAGCGTTAGCTCCTGTTACTAAAAATGGGGTTGAGACAAACATTTCAGCTTAAAAAAGAGCAATTCTAGGGCCAGCTTAAGGTTAGCGGAGACCATTGCTACCCAATCTTTTTCGGTTATGGCAAGAAGAAAACATTAGCGCCCCCCGACCCCACCACCCACTCTCCGCCGCAACTATAAATAATAGCATTTGACTATAAAATAGTTATAGGTACTCCTCTGTACAACATTGTATCCTTGTTAACATAAAGAAACAAAAAAAGAGATATAGTTCAACTTACAAGGATGTGCAATTACACTTTAGTAAATAAGTATACGGCGGAAAAAAAGCATGTTCCCCAGGGTCACACGCACCCCCCTCAGCATCGCACCACGCCCCCCCTGGGGGGCCCGCCCCACACTTTGAAAAACCCTGGCGTAGACTATACAATTTTGCCACAGTTTTCAACAGTCCTGATGGTCGGCTTCAGTGGTGTAACGTAAATTGTGCAGTGCACGCAGGCTTACAACAAGTGATTATCGCCTGACGATCGCACATGTGCAAACATAGATACAGAGAAAACAGAACAGACAATCGTCACCCCTCTCTTTTTTGTTGACAATGACAATTTGTCGGCAAATTAGTTTTTATTTTCTCAGTATTATTATCATCGTGTCTCGGAGACCAACCGTGAGGATTCCCACATCTCCCACTACCGACCTCTTCCTCTTCATCCTCCATCCGTCAATAAGCTTTAATGCTTTAGCTAAACATCTTTTCTGTCTTTATTTACATTGTACTATACAGTATTATATTACAATACATTTAGTTGATGCTTTTATCTAAAGGAGTTCTGGCCATAGCAGTCAGTGTGATCAGTTGAATAGCACCCAAAAATTGCACAGTGTGAGAACACCAGTGGTGAGCTGTAAACCGATAACCACTGCAAATTGCACAGTTTTCACTCAGCTTCATGTGCATAAATACCTGGGGCAGAATTTTGCACCAATTGCATCATCACTAAAAATGAACACGATGTAAAATGTATATTTGGTATGGAGGCTAAGGAGAGATCTGGTGCAGTGTGATTTGGGTGGCGGTTGTGAAGACTACTGTCCCCACAACCCTGGTAATGGATAACTGGTGAAGATGGATGGATGTCTACTGGGAGACAAGAGCTATGATTGGTTGTTTGAGAGATTAACATGTATTTGCACGCTACAAAAGGGTTTTTTTAGGTAAGTGTGTTCATGTTCTAAAAACTACTCTTACACAGTTACGAAGTACATAGTGATCTGCATTGTGAGAATTGCGTCTTCTTAACTCGCTACTGTACATAAATGTGTTAGGACAGGGGTTGACAAACTTTTTTTTAAATTTTTTCTGGCAATCAGTTAAATATAGAATGCTAGGAGGAATCATTTATACAATAAAATATACAAAACTAAACTTTCATGCCTGCTGCCATTTGCCACATCAATAAAAACTACAATCAATTATTTGTAATGCATGAAACCACAATTAACTTTTACTGTTTATGTAAGGCCTGATTGTAAAGCCCAGTGGCCCATGAATGGTCCACAGGCCCCATTTTTCCTAGATCTGAGTACCAACAGCACATGTCTCTTCACTGCTACCCTCGACAAATGAACTCTGAAGTTCCTCAGGAAGTCTTTGGTAAAACCTGCATGAACAGCAGATCAGTCACACTCATAGTTCCATGACCGAACTGCTGTATGTGTATCTGTTAATTTAGAGTTGATTTGGAATGTGAAGTGGTACAACTCAATCACTGTGTCTCAGCTCAGTGATTACTCTGAACTCCCTACGTATCATGTTATTAAGCTTTTCAACAGGCGCCTGTGAACTGAATTACAGCCTTTCGACTAATTGTTATTTAGGGATCGCACAGCACTGAGCTTTAGTGTTGAGTTTGTTTGTTTTTTTAAAAAAAAGATGGTTCTTTTATCCAGCCTGGTATGTTTAGAATGCTGTTTAAACCGTTTAGTTTGATGGCTTGTGATTTTAGAAAAAGCACAGCAATTGACATTTTCTTGATTTACTGGATGACAAGGTGCTGGGTAGAAGTACTTATTATAGAATAGGATTAACTCTAATTTGTATTTTTACGCTGACAAATACTTGGAGAAGAATAAATGAACATTTTACCTTGTTTAACTGCCCTTTTATTCCATATGAAAAGGACATTTTTTCGTAACTGTTAAATTTTTATCGCAGCTCACCTTCAGATGGTGCCTCGACACCCTCTGATTTTCCATTGTTGGCTGTTGTTTCAGTGGTAGGCACAGGCATGGCCTTCTCTTTAACTGGGCACAAAAGACTGTTCTTTTCAACAGCTGCTCAATGACAGCAGTGTGTGTGTGCACTGAGCACCTCCAACAGCTCTAACTGCTGTCAGTTAAACCTGTCTGTGTGTCTGTTTTAACTCTGCGCCTCATTTAAATGCTGAGCAGAAAAAGATGTGATAATCAAAAAGAAAATATATATTTTTTATATCTGAACCTTATCGGTACTGGGTTTAGAATTCTAAAGAAAGAAGTCGAATATCTCCAGGAAAAATAAAAAATATTCCAGTGTAACCTTGTCTTTGGACAATACTTTTATTAACTCTAATATTGTTGTTATTTTTTTCATCGTACATCACATCTACTGGTGTCTATAGCTTAGTTCCTTATCCATTCCCTATAGCAGTGGTTCCCAACCGCTGGGCCTGGCACCGGGCTGATCCATGGGTGAATTGGTGCTGGGCCGCAGAGAAAAAAAGTTTCCTTTTGGCCCCATCTGGCTATTACTTCCACTTGATCCATACCCATATCAACAAAAGAACTGAACAATAGAATGGCTAGAATTCCATCATCAATAATGCAACTATATTTGATTAGGAAATATTTTCTCAGTGAAGACAACAACAATAAACTCAAAATGACGCAGAGTCATTGATACAAGATGCTAACTTTTTATACCGATCTGGTGGCAGGATATTATAGGCTGTGTGCACTTGAGATATTGTACCCATGCACCGTTAATTCGGGTAGGAAGATTTTATAGATAGGAAAATATTTCAGAACACTGGAAATTTAATTTCTATTAAGGGGTATATTCCTGCCACAACTTAACGACCAGACCATGAAAATAGAGACATTTAAATGGTCGGTGGCGCAAAAAAAAGTTTGGGGAACACTGCCTTTTTAGCGTCATGCAACTGCTATTATTTCCAGCTGCAGTCGTCTATGAGATGCTTATATGCACAGGTCGCAGTGTCATTAAAAAGTATCACATCTACCCTATATTTATTTGCAGTTTCTATAAAATAGTGGTACCCAACCAGGGATTCGTTAATTTTCAAAATAAAACATGCTTTAGACTATATTCTGTTAATATCAGAGGCTGAATGAAAAGGCATGGCCAACATGCATGTGGGTGTTTTTATGCAGCTTTTACATTCATATCAAATGTAAGGCTTTTTTTTTTTTTTAAAGTAGGTGAATCGCATGGGTGTTGACACCAATGACTCGGACGGAAAAACCATTGAGTAGCGTAGGCCTACCAGGGTTGGCAGGAAGAAAACGTGCAACAGAAGGAAAATGTGAAGATGAAGACGGGAGGTTTTGACAGTGCCTGTGTATATCATGTGGTTCTACAAGTAAGTAAAGATTTGTGGCTCTAACCTTCTGTCTGGTCGGCCAGTCCTGACCTATTGTTTTGAAACAGAGGGATAAAACTGGGTTCTTTTGAATGAATTAGTAAAACAGGAGTAGTGGCCCAGTACCATATGACCTATGGACCAGGAGCCCCTGCTTTAAAGCCTAATCCCACATATATTAGAATAAAATTCTAGGGTGTTTTTTTGTGGTCTGAGTTCTGATGAGGTCAAACCCTCTGTCTCACTTATTTCCAGTAATGAGTTTCCCCTAAATAATTTATTAGTTTTATTTTCTTTAGCTTTCACTTAGAAGACACAATATTTCATGTCTATCATGGAATACACGGTATTTATATAAAGATCGATAGATAGACCATTCACATCTCAGCTCTGTTTTGTTGTGTTTTCTCACTCTAATTTGACATGCTGCTGGGTTTTATTCCTCTTAACTAACAGTGCTTCCTGGTGTTGGTGGGTTGTGGTTGTCTGAGGTTGACAACATGTCACAACAGGAGCAGTTTCCTGCGTTTCATCTTTTTGCATTAGAAGGCAGGGCTAACCTCCTGGTGGGAAAGTGCCTGCAGCGAGGAAGCATGCTGGCATTGTTCTTTAAAACAGTTTGAAAGACAGTTCTGTAGATTTATATTTATTCCTTAAATTAGATCAAGATTGATTTGGATACAAGACAGTTACCATCCAGTGAGTTGGATTTCACAATAAATCATGTGAAATATGATTTTCTTTCTTGATCTGGGTCAAACATAGACGACACATGACCCCAAGGTTCAGTCATTGGGGATTTGAAGATGAAGTCATTGAAATGAATTCACCGACGCATTTTCTCATATCTGTTTCTTATTGTCTGCTGCCACACTGTGCCAAAATGATCAGCACATTCTCCTGCTGTGAAAGGAGGTGCTGCTGTAGAAGATGCATTTTGAGTTGTGTTGAATCCCACATGATTTCCTGTGTAGATACTAATAACCTCCATGGTGAGTGTTTGGTGTTTGCGAGGAACTTGTTCAAACATATGAAGCAGAAAGAGTCACAGTGGATCAGCAGCTCTATTGCATAAAAATTCTAAAATCTTTTTTTTCTGGCTGCAACCAAGGGATCTTGGGTTTATTTGCAATTTAACATTTTGCAAAAAAGAAAGTTTCTTATGCTGTGTAGTTATGATCACTTTAGGTGTACATGCGCAGGATTTTAACGCCAAAGGAACAAAATTATATTATTATATGTTATCTTGGCTCCTCTGGGAATCAAACCCAGGACTGCTTATTGTTTCAGAGCAGGAATCGGAACAAGGAACATGAACCTGAAGATTTTGACATTTTGCTTGGAACAGAAACAAAACCTGAAATATATATATATTTTTTGCGTTTCCTGAACAAAAACAATAATGGTAACTAGTTAATGCTGATAGTTTTTCGTTCTTTTAAAGATTTGATTGTAGTCTACAATCAAAGTCCTTCATCCTCTAAAAGGTTTCAGGAATTATTTTTTGTTGAAACCACTTCAGGAAAAGTGATGTCGGAAAACCGTTTTCCGAAAGACATCGTCTTATCTTTATATCACTCGTAGATTTTCCCTAACTAAGCTGCACCACAGTGTATCATTGGAAAGTACAATGATACTAGACGCTCTTTAAACTTGCCCACTGTCCTCTGTTGTTTTGTAGCACATAAATTGATATTATTTTGGTTGAATGAATCAGTCTGAAGGATTTTTTTTAAAGATTACGATTCTCAGTTTTTCCACCTCTGTCAGCAGTGGAAAATGCTGCAAATTGGTGAAGTCCAGGTGGTCGTCTTAGAAGGAAATCAGAATTGACTCCACTGTCACACTTCAGAGGACCTTTGCCTCCTGATGCGTGCACCTCCTCCATCAATCGATCAGCAGAAATGGAAAAAATCTGCTTCACAGAACTGATCAGATCATTATCACTGTTATTGACGAGTACTGAAAAAAAAAGAGGACAAACGCTCCCTGGTGGTCATTACTGTGACCTTGGAGCTCCTCGAGCCGGCGGTATAATCTCAGTGGGACAGTAGGGCTGCCGGTCATTAATGTGTCGTAAAGGCATCAACTTCAGAGCAGAAGTCTCTGATCTCACCAAGACAGAGCGCCTGCAACAGCTCATTGATGACATCATGGTCTGTGGTTTCATTTTTGGGGCGTATCAACGATTATGTATGAAAAATACCTGTATATTTATATATGAAGCAGATGGATTCCTCAAAAGTGACTTACAAACAAGGACTAATGTTATCAAGATTGTGGTTCCTCTGAGAATCGAACCCAGGACTGTGTGTTGTCAAAGTCAAGCGTGCTTACCCAATCACTATGTAACCAAAAAAAGAATTACCAGTGAATTAGTGAAGTGAATAATCACTGATTCTAACTCCCACCTCCTTTTTCCGCTTTTCCTCCACCCACTGAATAATCTCTCTTCTTCCTTCTTCTTCAGCAAAAACAGCCCTGATCAAAATTATTCTGAAATCTTCAGTGCATCTATCACCTGAGTGTGTGTGAGTCCAGCTGAGCACAGACCCCCAGAACACGCGTGGATTGCGCGTGAGCGTGCGTCCGTGTCATGTATATGTACAGAGTGAAATACGCACGGTGACACAATGAGAGGGAAATATGTGTCACGTCCTTCTGGCCCTCGAAGGAGGGAGAGAATCTATTCCTGTCTCCGTAAACGGAGGTGTTCAAGCAACATTCGCAAGCAGAGATTTGGCTTTTCTATCAAACCTTCTCTCTTACACATGTACAGAGCGGTAGAGAAAAGACTAATCATTGTTGTGTAGACAGGGAGAAAGAGAGGGAGGGAGTAAGAGAGATAGACACAGAGACGGAGACAGAGAGGGAGCATGAGGCTCTGGAATAATACAAATATATCATAGACTTGGAGAAGAATTTCAAATAAAAAAAATGAAGAGAAGGAGACAGAGAGGAACAGAGAAAAGGGGGAGGGGAGAATGAAGGCAGAATAATGTACACTGACTTCACAAATATTGCACATACAGAGAGACAGAGAGGGAGAGAGAGACATGGACACACAGTTGCCTACTGTTTACCTAGAGGCATGCCTTTGTTGAGCAGATGTGAGCTTCCCATGGTGTGTTCTGTTCCCGGCCGGCCAACAGCACAAACACACACAGACCTGCAGGGCTTCACGCAGCAGACATGAACAGGAATCCTCTCAGCATATGGCGGCTGCGGCCAGCTACCTCGCTTCCCTCAGTCCTTTTCTCCCAGCCCCTCAGTGACAAGCATACACATGTGCTCCCCCTCTTCTCTCTCTCCCTCTCCCTCGCTCTGTCTCTCTTGCTCTCTCTCTTTCCCCTCCCTTCTTGTCCCCTTTTACTCACTGCTCTCTCTATCTGTCTTACCCCTCCCTTCTTTCCTCACCGCCATCTCTAGCAACCTCCCTCACTTTCTTTTACAGCAAATCTATGCCCCCTCCTTCCTGTCATTGGTTTCCTGAGTAAACCTGCTGTTGTAACTACTGTAGTATTTATTTTAGATTTCATTTTTTGAAAAAAAAAAAAAAAAGTGGAGTGAGAATGTGTAAATGTGTGTAAGTCTGCATGTGTTTGTTGTTGCAGGAAGGGGAGGAGCCAACGGGGGCCAAAATTCATCTTTTGTTTCCTATAAGACAACAGGAACGCGAGGGAAAAAAAAAAAGGTTATGCAATGACTCGGCTGCAGTCAGAGTAGAAAAACTTGTTCTTTAACGTGTGAAACAAAAATCAAATTGTTGAAAAGAAAAGAGAAAACCCCAGTGCTTTAACTGGCTGATTTACAATGTTGTATAAAAATAAATTGTAAAATGAAATGAATGGATAAATAACATTTTATAGCCCTAATTAAGACCAATTATACTATAAAAATACAATTTTAACTTAAAAACAAATATTAAATAAAATATTTAATATATTTAAAATATTTCGAGACTTTTTGTAAATCTTGTGTTGCATCTTTACAACTATTTACTACTTACTACTTAAACTCAACCTTTATTTGTTTATAGTGCCAAACCATAACAGCCGTTATCTTAAGGCACATATTAGTAATCATTTTCTATACAGTTTTATAGTTTTTTTAACTGTAAACTCTGAAGATTTATTGCATTTTAATAAAGTATCTTAGCTTTTGCCAAACTAAAGTTCTTCGATTATAGTTCTCAAGCATAGACACAGCCTTCCTATAGTGAAGTTATGTCCAAAAAAAAAGCTATATTTTATGCTTTTAATGAAAACACCTGGGTAAGATTTCCTAGTTCTCCTTCCTGTAATCGGTATGTCTTATGTTTCATTTCAGTAGAAATAAAGAGCAAAATGTAATCAGCATAAAATTAAACAGCCAAGATGTGTCAAAAAAAAAGTCTCACATCATTGTATTTTTGGCTGTTATGTTGGGAGGAAACAGACTCTGCAGGAAGTTCACAGTTATTTAATATGTGCTGGAACAGGAAGAGGAAGTTTTATACCACTTTATTTTTAGCTCTTAAAAGGCAACCAGTCGTTGTCAGCAACTAACTAGCATAAAGCACTGATAGTTAGACATGAAGCAGATTGACTATATGTTGCTTTTTTAACATGTTAACATTTCTGGAAGTTGTTTGGCTTCTGTGCTTATATTGATATCAGTTTCAGTCTCGTTGGTATTTGTTGATGCAGGTCAAAAACAACATATATTTTGTTATACATGTCATACGTTAATTTTCCACTACTGATATAGAACGATGCTTTTTTATGTCATTGCATGCCCCCAAATCAATTTCTTATAACCCTATGTGTGAATCCTGCAAAATTACATTGAGGTATCAGATTTTCATTATTGGAAAAAAAAATTAAAATCAATCTTATCGGTATTTCATAATAATACTAATATCAGATCAGTAATCTTACATTAAACATTAAAGTATGGATGAGTAAGTAATAATATTGAATATTTAATATACTTTTCTTCACACGTTCCTCCAGTACAGACCTGGGCAAAATAAGGTTGGGGGGCCAGATGTTGTCCATTTATTATTTTGATCTTGCCCACAAAACTTTTCACAAGTATAATTTTAATGAATATTATAATTTTTCTTCTGCCTTCTGCCTGAAATACATTTCATCAAGATATTAGTATATCAAGTACTAGATTAGTATTTTATCATTTAGTGCATGATTTTACATTAAGTTTATCTTGGGTTCAATTCTCCACTTTTCTGTTCCTCTTCCAGCCTGTGAGTCAAATTTTAGGGCTGATTTTCACTCAAGGGTTAAAATATTTGATCTCCTCCGCTCCAGTCCATAAGTGTCATAAGTACACACAATCAACTGTTCAGACTCGCATATAATCTTATAGTAACGGGAGGAAAGCCCATATTGCTCACTGCTAACTTTTTTGTCCAACTAATTTTTGTTTTAATCTTTTTCTTTTCAGACATTGACGCACACACTGGTGACAAACGATGAATGTTTCGTTCAGTCTGACTGATGGTGTTGGTCTTGTGGCAACATTGCTCATGGTGTCATCATCTTACAAACCCCAGATCAGAGGACAGACTTTCTTTCTTCTTTTTTGCAGCGTTAATTTTTAAGTGTTATGAGATGAAAGACTTGCTCTAAACCTGATCTATCAGATTGAAATAAAGAACAAAAAATCTGTCCACATCCATATATGGACAATTAAGGTAAACCTTGTTTAACAGTGCAATTTACGTTAAGACTACAGTTTGACCGGACACTGTGAGAAGCTGCAGACACATTTGTCACGAGGGAGAGATGAGGGAGGATTTGAAAAGGTGCTTCTCAATAAGAATGAGGAGGGAGTGAGATGATTGTTCTGGATACAAAAAGAACCGATCAAGATGGTGATTACACAGGAGGGCCATGTACAATATGTTCCTACCACATCTTAGAATTGTGTAGAAATGATGGATACTGTACAGCGTTGGAGCGACTGGAACAGGAGATGAAAGTTGTGAAAAAGAGGGAGCGATTAAGAAGAAAAATCACAGTTGTGTCAATTGTCTTTTATGTGTTTTGATGTGTATCAAATGCCCCCTCCTCTCCTCCGTCGCCCACTCCACCCGCTGTGTTCTCCTCTGCTTCAATTTCTTTTTAACTCTATCTCCCCATCTCTCCAAGCCTTACTCTCCCTGCCCATTTATCTTCCTCTCATCCCCCCCCGCTTTGATTCTCCCTCTCCTCTTCATCTCTCTTTACACCTCTCCACCGTCACACGTGCCTGTCCTGCTTTGTGTCTCTCACCCCTTTTCAATCTCATTCGTGCTCCATCAGCCCCTTACTCTCATTCCTAAATGCATTTTTTTTTTTTTGCTTTTCTTGGCCTTTCAACTACACACCCTCCTCCTCCTCTTCCAAGCTATTCTACTTGCTGTAGTCACTGCAGCGTGTCAAATGGGAGCAGCTCCTTCTTAGCAGATCCACCATGTGGAGGCACAAGGAACAGCAGAGCCAGAGCACGCAGCAACCAATTGACAGCTACTGAGAGCTCACAGATATTCCCTTCATCACACAGACACATGCTCAGACATGCACAAATGAACTCAGGCAGCTCCAGTTGTGGAAAAATGATGCAGTTAAAACCAAAGCGGCATCAACATACAAAAAGATAAAATACCAACCCAAGCAGGAACACAGTTGACACAAACTACACTACGACACTGCAGGTGTCAGTGATCTTATCTAGAAACCACAGCAGGTCGGAGAATCAAACCCGCGTATTGAAGAGGAGTGCAGGGGAGAGGAGATGAGAGGGAGTGGATCAGATCAGCAGGACGGGGAAACAAGGAGAGGAGGAGCAGGTGGGTGGAATGAGGAAGGGTGGATGCTCCGCAGCAATTCATTTGGGGTGTCACAAAGTCAAAATGACAGTCATGAAAATTGGTGGAGGATAAGGAGGATATGAAATTGTCTTAGAATAATCAAGAACAATAAGTTTGCTGTCAACAGAGCAAAAAAAAAGTAGTAGCGGTAAAATTCAGGAATTAACACTGTACAGATATGTTCTCTACACTATCTCTGTGAAAACTATTATTCATCCAGGTCATACGTAATATCCAATATAATATCCATAGGGTTTAATTGTAAGCAACTAGACTTCTTCTTGGAGTTGAAATATGTTTCATTCTTCTACTGAGGAACTTCATCAGTTTCTAGTTGATGAAAGAGGGAACTCTAGTAGTTCTACTTCTCTAGTCCACCCCCTTCACCACTGGACAAAGGTGTGAAGAGTTGTTTTGGTCAAACCTTTTTAGACAGAAACTGCTCCTGATGTTAATGAGCAGTTTTCTTGTCCAGATGTAAATGTCTAGAGGAGTAAAACTACTAGAGTTCCCTCTTACATCAACCAGAAACTGATAAAGTTCCTCAGTTGAATAGTAAAACGTCTCTCAACTCCAAGAAGAAGTCCAGTTGCTGACAACTAAAGCTTATTTTGTGATTCTCCTGATATTAATACCTTAACACTGATCATACATCCATCTTGTCCATTAATGGATTGTGGGGACAGCAGTCTCTTTACAACCACCCCCCAAATCACAATGCACTATAGGTACAGTATGGAACTGCAATGGTGGAGAAACGTGTCCCAACATCCTTAGAGTTGTACACAATCTTAAACATTATCGTTTTCATTACACATAACTTCCAGTGGGCTTAGTATGTAGTGTGATTTGGATGGCAGTCATGCAGATCGCTGCTATCAACAGAGAAGAGGATGAATGTGAATGAATTAATCAATATTGTGTAGATGTCTTTTTAGTGTTACAAAGTTTGGCTGTATTAAATGTATTGTTTACAAGAAAAACAAACAAAAGTTAATTCTTGACAGTTTCATAATGTCCACAAAATGCTATGATGATAATAAGTTAAATAATAAGTCAATAAGTCATATAATCTATCTGATAAATGAGTATAATCTTTTAATCTGTAATCTTTAATGTTAGGAAAGGAAAGCAAACTCCTTGTCATTGTGATTCACACCACCACACCATAATGTTACTGAAAAGTAAATGGATAAATCTAAATTTCCATTTTTGGTTACGGTCACAAACAATAGTATTTGTTATAGTGATTATAGTTAATGCACACGCTATGGTGATTATGATGAAACTAGAATGACTTAAA
>JAFBJS010001545.1:0-29547 GCA_016785265.1 Paraplagusia blochii
TTGAAACTGTCAATTTTAAGAGCAACTGCTGAGATATATAGTAATGACTAAAATCCTACAACTCCTTCATACATTCATCTTCATCTGCTTGTCTGTTGCCCTGTAGCTTCAGTCTCCATGACTGCAACCCAAATCACTGCTCCATACTGGGAGCCTTCCTGTGGGTGGTGAGCCCACTGGAACTTATCTAGACAGTGCCTTGCTCAGAGCACCTTAGTCAGCTTGTGGATTAGAACCCTGAGGCTTCCGGACCCAAGTCGGATTCCCTAACCGCTAGGCCACCACTGCGGCCCCGATCCTGCAATTTAATGAGGCATTGCGTCCTCACATACAATTTTATCATTTATTTTAGTAAAAAAATGCTCTATCTAGGAATAACATTTTCTGGGTTTAATCATTATAAATCTAAATTATGTTAATTTCAGTTGAATTAAGTTGATTAAATGTTTTAATCAGCAACAAGAATATAGTTAACATTATTTACCTAAAAAAAAAAAAAAAAAAAATTCTTCCTAACTTTCCAACTAATAACTAACAAAGCAAGAAAGATGGATGTGTCTTTAGTTTGAACTCAGATAAATAGCAGGTAAACCTCATGTACAAGATCTAAAATCCTACATTACTAAGACCCTTTATGGCGTCATCTACTGGGGAAATGCATCATTGCAGGGGAAAGGCAGATGTATAATAATAGTATAGATAAATTATTTATTTTGGATAAGGTTGGCGGTCCGGACTGAAAGGCTCCACGGGTCGCATCTGGCCCCCGGGCCTTGGTTTGCCCATGCCTATAGACATTGCTATGCTCAATATGCACCTGAGACGTCCTTACTGAAGGCCACGTTGCTGCTCGCTACTTGGCTTTGCTGTTTCCTTAGGCTACGTCTGCGACTTTTTAAGGTCCCCAGTAAAGACGACTAAAGGCAGACAGGGTTCAAGAGTCCAACCTTTCAGTGACACGTCAGGAAACTAAACCCAACAAGAACACTGGGTGTTTCAGAAAGAAAATCTTCCCGGAGCTCACGGCAAATAAAGGCTCAGCTCGGGCTGCCTGCAGGGCACGCGGCGCTTGACAGTCGTAGAGAGGGGATTGTGTCGCTGTTTGAAAACAGCTCAGCGAACATCAAAATCAGTCTCCATGAAGACTCCTTATATATCTTTAATGTCACAGGAATGTTAGGAGACGCTGTGTCCTTTGGTTTCTCTGCCGGTTTGTTTGGTCTTTCTCTGAGAGTAGGACAACTACAGGCATCACTGCGTCATGACATTCTGATGTGCAATTTAATGCCATGGGTTTTGGAAAGCAGTCCTACTAAAGATCATTTTCATATTTGACTTTGGCTGTTATTTGGCATTCAGATAGGGAAGACAACAGGAAGGGTAATGTTGTCATTCCATACGTCGCAGGGGTCTCTGAGAAACTCAGCAAATTTTTTCATCAGCATCAGATCCGTGTACATTTCAAACCAGACAACACCGTGAGACGGAAACTGGTTCGTCCCAAAGACAAGATCCCGAGACACAAGCCGGACAACGTGGTTTATACCATTGAGTGCTGCGAGGAGTGTGCGGACCACTACATTGGGGAGACCAAGCAGCCGCTACACAGGCGCATGGCCCAACATAGGAAAGCTAACACCTCAGTTCAGGACTCAGCCGTCCACCTACACTTAAAGGCTACCAACCACTCTTTTGAGGACCAGGACGTTCAAAACTTGGCCAGGGAAGACAGATGGTTTGAGAAAGGTGTTAAAAAAGCCATTTTTTGTCAACCTGGAAAAACCATCCCTCAACAGAGGTGGTGGTTTGAGATACAACCTTTCACTCACCTACAAAGCTCTTTTGGGAACAATACCCAAAAGATTCCACTCTCAACAACCGGTTCCACACATCAACGAGACGTTTGACCAAAACCACTCCAACAATGACGGCCCATCGATTCCCACCCAACGACTGGGGTCACCACCCAAGAGAAGGACCTAAAACACCCCTTTCTCCTCACCCACAGGTTAGAACACCCGTTACTCCCCACTAAGAGATAGAATTGAAGAAGCCTCTTGAAACATTTTCCAAAAAACTGAATGTCCAGTTGCCTAACTTAACTCTTCAACCTTGACCATGACCTGGATGACTGAGAACCTTCGTCGACATGCTACCAGAAGTTATGTGGGTCGGGATGGTGAAATGCTCAGAGCACCTCATTGGCAACCTGGCAGCTGGTTGACTCAAACCTGAAGCCTTGCGGACCCAAGTCCGCTCCTTCAACCACTAGGCCACCACTGCTGACGCGCTTGGATCTTAAAATAGAAATTGATTTCACTATTGTCATTCATATTAAAAATAAACATCTTCTTTCTTACCAGGGAGAGAACAATGTGTCTGATGGAAGGGACCATCTGCTGCCTTATCAACGGTAGTCAGCCGTGGCGTCCACTTTTATTTCCCTCATCTTAGACTCAGCAACAAGAGGCCAATGCATGTAATCCCACTGAATTAGCACTGGCTCCTCCAGCAACATGTAATAAACATCATATCACAAACCTCGTCTAAGTGTGACATATAGAGTGTGTCTCTGGAGGCGTTATTAAAGCACTAATGAAATTAGTGTCTCTGGTGACGGGGGCCGTGACTATCTGTACTTATATGTGTTGGCTTCTGCCCAAAAGTGCAATCCAAGAGAAGAGAGGATTAAACAGAAGAGTTAATGAAAATACTGCCGTGCCCACGCATGAAAGTGCTCTCAAACTCATGGAATGTTAATGTTACTGTCCAAGAATGTCCTTTTACATTTGCTTGTTATTAAATAGTTTAGATTTTCCTGTGCTCGCAGTGGGGCTCCTATATATCTGTTCAATCCATCCACCCTTGTTTCTCTTTGGCCCCATTTATAATAAAGACAAAACAATCAATTAATTACAGCCCCCAGAAATATAATTTTAATTAATTAATTAAAGAAAAAAATCCACCTATTTATCATCAAAAGAAAGTTACGTTAGTTTTATATTATTGTAAAAACGTATTTGTATCTTCTTTCCGCTTTTCTACGTTATATTTGGAGCAGTGGGGGGCCTGGTTGTTAAGAAACCAGACTTGTGTATGGAGGGTTTCAGGTTTGAATCCACCAGCTACCATTGCGTTGCCCTGAGAATGGCACAATCCCCACTCACTGCTCCCCGGGCAGTCAAAGAAGTCATGGTACCATGAGGAGGTCTTTCCTTTTTTTGCCTTTCCTTATTGTTATAAAAATGGGTAAAATGGACTACGCTTGGTGGAGCTCAGCTGAGCAGTCATAACTAGATGTTTCCTCATGAGGAAAACCTTGCATATGGTTGCTTACTCATACTCAAAACTCACGAGAAGGGTTATCTAAGGGTATCACGTATACCTCAGGAAATACCTGAAACGAGAAATGGTGTCATAAGAGCCTGTGTGTGTCAACTGATTGTTCCTTTGTCTGTGAAGATTCTCATTCATCGAAGTCATGATATCCAAGAAGGGTTTAATTGTCAGCAACTGGAGTTGAGAGACATTTCATTCTCCAACTGAGGAACGTCATCAGTTTCTGGTCGCTGTAAGAGGGACCCCAAGTAGTTCTACTCCTCTAGACCACTCCCTTCACCACTGGACAAAGGTGTGAGGACTTGGTTCAGCAGTGAATCACAGCATCTAAGGTTCACTACCATCAGCCATCAATCACCTTGAGGCCTAGGTCTGGACTTTCCAGTTCATCCCCAGCCACTGGCTCCCCATTTTGGATGCCCTGGAGAGCTCCCTGACTTCCTGCTTTTGGGCCTTCCCTCGCACCCCAACTCTCTAAGTTGCCTAGCTTTTGAGATTTCTCAATATTTAGTCAAACAAACAGCTGATAAAACCACAGTAGAATGAAATCCGACCTCTGCAACTAACCCGTTACCAAAGTTAACAGTGAGCAGCTTTGAGCGCCCGGGGTAGCAGTGAGTGGGGATGGTGCCATGCTCAATGGACCTCAGTGGTAACTTGGCAGTTTGAACCTGGAGCCTTCTGGACCCCAGTCCAGTTCCTTAACCACTAGGGCACCACTGCCCCATAGGGCTCCATAATAATATTAAAAAAATACCTAGAAAATAAAAGTGACTATAAAAGTTAAAAAAAGTGAAAAAAAAAAATTAAAAGTAATTTTCAACCTAATGAATCTAAATATGATCCATAATTTCTCGAAAGAGGAATTAAGTTCTATATATCTCTATATGAATGAGTTAACCAATGTGATTGGTTAAATTACTTTATATATTTACCTTACATTATGCATTATATGTCATAATAAAAATAAAATATGAATCTCACGATACCAATTTTTTCATTCAATTACTCAGAAAAATTATATAATATTACACAGAGACATGTAAGATGAAAGCAAGCGCTCAATTAGCAAATATTATGTTTCATCTTGTATCTCAGAAAAAAAAAAATATATATATAAGGAACTTAATTTATAATTGCAGATTGCTGTAGTTCCAACCATATTTCCGTGCAGTACTGTATGAATCCATGCCAGAGCATAAATAACTGATCTACTTATAGACCAGAACATACAAACAGGCCAGAGAAACCTTCCAGGATTCAGTATAATCTAACAAAGTAGGACATGTTGCATCACATGTTCAAGTAATCCTCCTCCAATCCCCATTATTTCTTTGTGTTACACAGCCCTGCGGCGTGTGACACCGGCATTAATAAGCCACGCTGGCACTGGATGTTGAGTTAAGATCTTCTTCCTCTGTTCTATAAAAACAATGTCAGAAGATGAATGGAGGCGCCCCGTCTTTGAGGCTCCTACAAATGTTTCACTTTCTTCATGTTTGGCCTCCGTTTCTCCTCCAGCCTTTTTAACGACTCTTCTGCTCTAATGACTGCGTGTATTAAAAGCTTGCGTTGCTCACGTCGGACAGCGCTTTTTCTAATGTTATTTTCCCCTCTTCCCTCAGGTTTACGGTTCAAGTTAAGTTCGTTCTCTTGAAGATGCCAAGCACTTTAAAATTTCCAACCCTCCAATTGCGAGTCTCGGCGGGCCTCCGTCGACCTTTACATTTCACCTTCAGTTCAATTGCACGTACAACTGCTGCATGGTAAGTGATTCTTTTTAAATGTTAAACGTACTGTCAGTGGTTAATGACTGGGACGTCGGAACAGCTGACCTCTGTAGTTCACTGACCTGCTATTCATTAACACTTACAGTTTCCCACTTTTCCATCTGTCTTTAATGGCAACAATGAAAATTTGAGAATTTAATGAGTCTGTCTTTTTGATCATTTCAGACTCACCCAGTTAAGGCAGTTAATTTTTTATATGCGATGGACTCACTGTGTGATGCAGTGGCTGTTAGTCAGTGCCAAACAGAAAGATATGGAGCCAAAAATATAGGAGAAAATAAAAAAAACAACTCCTATAATGAAGTGTTTAATGCGCCCTTTTTACACAATTTATATCAGTGTCAGTTCTGCGGAGAACTCAATACGACTTTTTCAGGTCGATGCTCCAAACTGGAGGATCTGACGATGCCAATGGTGATGCCAATACCATGCTCCCTTTTACCCTCACATTGCAATTTGTCTCCCAAAAACTGGTTTGCAACCCTGGCCTGGGTCGCAAGATTTTGGGGGTCAACTATAATTGATATGACAAAAACTGAATCGAAAACGTAAATTGAATCGAATCGAACCATTGTGAATCGAATCGAATCGATTTAGAAAATTTGAATCAATACCCAGCCCTATCCTCAATCCTAAAATTGTGACCCATGTTGGACGAATAACGATCTTGATTGTCGGATCAAGCAATCCCTGGTGAGTAGAAGGAAGGGACATGGTCTTCAGAATCAACTACATATCAAATACAATTTTAGAGTAAAACATTCTCCTCCAGTTTCTTCGGAAATAAATTGCAATTAATAGACACCAACTAAGCAGTAAGGCCCAGGAGAAAAAAAAAGTTTCCACTGCTTCCGAAAGCATCTTGTTAGGTCTAAAAGGGACAAGTGTTAATCTATCTTACTTGATTACTAAATAATCAATTCCGATGTTAGGAGCAAGAGTCTGGTGATGTCACAACATCAGTAAATTTCATTGATTTCGCTGTTGTTGCTTTGTGTAACCGTGGCCTTGGGCTTTGTTTTACTGTTGATTTTCTGTAGGGTTTTCAGGCTTTTTTTTTTCCCATCTGACCACAGACTGCTGAGAGAAAGCACATCCTTTTCACGTGTATGATTAGTGCTTTTAGCTAATTTTTTTTCATATATTTGAAACCTCATTATGCAATTATACATAATGTTTTTCCCTAGTTTGCTAATGTAAAAAGAGTATTAGAGTCAAATCAAATGCTAAAGCCAAAACAGTGAATTGTAAAGAGAAACCTCACACAAAACAATAAAAAAATAAATGGTTGAACAGAGTGCCCGCATATATATATATATATATATATATATATATATATATATATATATATTATATAAGTTAATCATATACTAACTGTCTAGCCCAGGCCGGGGCAAACCTTTTGACTCGCGAGACACAATTATTCCATTAATTGGACATGGGGGCTAAGTCCAGAGCAGAAAGATGCAGCGTTGGTTTTAACTACGATAAATACATGTAAAAGTCTTGTATAAAACCTAAAATCCTACATTTTTTATACCCTTTACGACGTCATCTCGAAAGAAGAAACCGCATTATTACAGGAAAAGTCAAAAGTATAATGATAATATAAATACACAATAATATAAAGACACAGTCAGTGGGCCACATTAAGAAACTCAATGGGCCACATCCGGCCCCCTGGCCTTAGTTTGCCCATACCTGGTCTGGCCTATTTAGACAGGTTAGCAACAGTTTGTATTAAAAGACAGGTTTTATAGAGAGTCAGTCTTATTCTGTATATGTTATGTTTCCATATATTTGTCAGTTTATTGTGTCCAACTTTTTAGGACCATACAGATGAAGTTACAGGAAAATTCAAAAGTATAATGATAATCTAAATACACAATAATATAAAGACACAGTCAGTGGGCCACATTAAGAAACTCAATGGGCCACATCCGGCCCCCGGGCCTTAGTTTGCCCATACCTGGTCTGGCCTATTTAGACAGGTTAGCAACAGTTTGTATTAAAAGACAGGTTTTATAGAGAGTCAGTCTTATTCTGTATATGTTATGTTTCCATATATTTGTCAGTTTATTGTGTCCAACTTTTTAGGACCATACAGATGAAGTTTTTGTCGTCACAATAAGGACATTCAGTTTAAGGTGTCAAATCTTCTACAGGACATCAGCTGATCCCCGTCCTCCATGTTGAAGCTGTCACCTGACACCCATGAGCCTCCTCCCTGTAGAGGAGCTGAAGTCTTTACAAACTTCACCTCAGCATCTCCTTTTGTAGAACATCTCGCAGACACCGCCGTTCTCGTCCTTCGGGTTTTAGTTTCTACGACTATGAGGCAGAGCTGGAGCAGCGGTGGACGTGTCTGACCTGGACGCAGCTTCTCCTTGGGAAACATGATGCATTCACTGCTGCTGTGTTTGGCAGCGCTGCTTCACTGTGGTCATGCCACCATTTACACCAGCGACTGGGCCATAAGAATAAGAGGAGATGTGGAGTCTGTGAACAGAATAGCAGAGAAATATGGATTCACCAATATGGGTCAGGTAGGTACGTGTGATGCAACTCCAATGAGCAGCAGGCCCGGACAGAGCGGAGAACATTTGCATTATTGATCTGAATTGTTAATTTCTCATCTGTCACTGCCGTGTCAATAAATCCGAATGAGCATCGAGCTGCAAGGAATGAAACAATCTTACAGAACGGGAGAAACCAACTGAGAAGCTTCCGGATCTTATGAGAACACAGTGTAAATATTGACTAAATGGATAATGTTAGCGTGAATAATAATAGCAAGGAAGGGGTTAAAGTGCTATGACATGACTTAAGCTAAAATGACTTGATTCAGACATTTATTGTTTCTGATTGTTACCTGATCAGTCCACTGTGGTGTGAATTGGGTGGCGGTATCCGCCATTGTGTCCACTGCGACCCAGTAATGGATACGTGGATGAAGATGGATTTGATTAGTGACCTACGTGGTTCACTAGTTCACTTCTTCTGTTACTGATTAACTAGCTACTCCAGGCCATATATTTTATTTAGAACTACAAATGAAATCATTAAAAAGCATAATTTCTCGGGATGAGAAGCTGAGATTCTCTTTAGGAGAGACAAGGGTGGACAGGATCAGGAATGAGGTGATTAGAGGGACAACACAGACAGGAAGGTTTGGAGAAAAAGCTAGGGAAGACAGATTGAGATGGTTTGGACATGTTCAGATGAGGGATAGTGGATACATTGGTAGAAGAATGATCCTAGAGATGGAGCTACCAGGCAGGAGACAAAGAGGAGATTGATGGATGCAGTGAGGGAGGACATGGAGGTAGTTGGAGTTAGAGTAGAAGATGGAGAAATAGGCTGAGAGGAGAAGTAAAAAAATCTAATTCCTTATGATACTTTGTTGAAATCAGTGATGTATTATGGAATAAATAATAATTAAAAAAAATGTGACCATAGTTAGTTGCCATTTAAGATGCATTTTCTAATACTAATAGAAATGTAGTTTTAAAAAACTCCAAACAATAAATAAAATATTTAAAATTGATAAATAAACAGCTAATACCAAAAGCCTAAAACTTCAAAAGTTATAAAGAAAAGAAAACCAGTGAAATTTAAACAGATTTCATTTGAAAATACCCCAGAAAAAGTAAAATGCACAAAGTCAAGATCAGATCAACTCTATCACAGAATGTTGGCCAAAAAAACAACAAAAAACACATTAAATCTCCTTGAAAAATAATTAAAGTAACACATTTTTTTGGCAATGAAAATTTAATTAATTATTCCAACTTCTGCCATTAAATGTATTATGGAATAAATAATAATTAAAAAAAAATGTGACCATAGTTAGTTGCCATTTAAGATGCATTTTCTAATACTAATAGAAATGTAGTTTTAAAAAACTCCAAATAATAAATAAAATATTTAAAATTGATAAATAAACAGCTAATACCAAAAGCCTAAAACTTCAAAAGTTATAAAGAAAAGAAAACCAGTGAAATTTAAACAGATTTCATTTGAAAATACCCCAGAAAAAGTAAAATGCACAAAGTCAAGATCAGATCAACTCTATCACAGAATGTTGGCCAAAAAAACAACAAAAAACACATTAAATCTCCTTGAAAAATAATTAAAGTAACACATTTTTTTGGCAATGAAAATTTAATTAATTATTCCAACTTCTGCCATTAAATTCTTCCCGTTTAACTGCCCCTCTCAGCAGACTCTATGTCATCGCCCCCTGTGGGAGAGTGACAGAAAGAAACTGTCTGACTTCAGTCTATTGTCCTTTACACTCTGCAGTTCTCTACCTGCCAGGTTGAATGAGAAAATCTAAATGTTCTACACAATTGTGGAGTGAAGAAAATCACATCTGACATTGTTCCTGCCAATGTGGGTCTCTTGAGTCTGTGTGTGTCTCACCCACAAAAGTCTTTAAGTAAATATTTAGGACGACTTACATCCTAAACGGTTCGGTTTAACCAACACAAATGCAACAAAAAAAGTTTCAATTCCTCAATCGGGCTGTGAAATAGGGGAGCAAAGTTCCCGACTGAGTCAATGGGGAATAAATGAAGGAAAGTGAGACCTGTCAGCTGTTGTTGAAGCTCACACGGATGACTTACTCTTTACACAGTGCTTTTACTCTTAAACTACTTCTTGTTAAATTAATTTAAAAACTCAAATCTGCAAAATATTTTCCTGAGAAGCTAGAAGACACCATTTTGTTCCATCACACTTTTCCAACACTGTTTTGTTCCTGTTTTGTCTCCATCATAAGACAAACCATTACTTATTTTAATGGTTGTGTTGAAATAAATAGACCTTTCACTTTATAAACGTTTTTCCATCAAAAGCTAAAGGGTGGAAGCTATCTGTAGCTAGCTATGAGGTAGATTTATCTTCTCCTTTCAGCTTGTTTTTCAGGGGTTACCACAGCGAGTCAACATTTTCCATCTCCCCCTGTCCTCTGTGTCCTCAACTCTAACTCCATGTCCTCCCTCTCTGCATCCATCAATCTCCTCTTTGTCTCCTACTTGGTAGCTCCATCTCTAGGATCATTCTTCTACCAATGTATCCACTGTCCCTCCTCCGATGTCCAAACCATCTCAATCTGACTTCTCTAGTTTTTTCTCCAAACCTTCCTGTATGTGTCAAACATTTGGTATTACTACTACTACTACTACTAATAATAATAATAATAATAATAATAATAATAATTAAAATATTTGTGTATCATGTATCACAATTCACTCACCCTTGTTTCTGTTTTGTCCTCTATGCTTCTTGCTACCCTCCACAGCTACGTCATATTCACTCCATCATTCTTTACTGAGACAAACCATTAAAATTACTTTTTTAAACGGTTGTGTTAAAATGAATGGAAGTTTCACTCCTTTACAAACATCATCTGAACACGTAGATATGTAATAAATTCAGAGTAAAACCATAAAGAGCACCAAACACTTGTTGTGTTAGCACCTGTTTAGCTACTATGCTAATGACCCTGCTGTGGTGTACAAGTTATTACAACAGAAGGAGAAGAATGGAGGCTGTCTATTTTTGAGGTAGATTAACATTTGTTTGGTATTACCATGACTACTACTACTACTACAACAACAACTACTACTACTACTTCTACCACTACTAATAATAATAATACTCTGGTATTTCCTATCACACTTTTCCAACACTGTTTTGTTCTTGTTTTGTGCTCCATGCTAATTGCTACCAGCTACAGCTACTTGATATTCACACCAGCATTCTTTGTTAAGACAAACCAGTAAACGACTTATTTCAGTGGTTGTGTGGAAATAAACAGACCTTTCACTCCTTTTGGAATCTTATCTGAACATAAACAAAAAGAAATTGACAGTAAAACCATATAGAAGAGCAAATACTGGTTAACTTTTTTTAGCTCTTAAGCTAAAGACTCTCCTGGTGAACAAGTTCAACCTCAGAAGTTGGAGAATGGAGGCTGTCTGTTCATGAGGTGGAGTTGGAACATTATTAATGCTACTACTACTAATAATAATAATAATTATTATTATTATATTTGGGTATTACCTGAGTTTTATCTATCTATCTTTCTGTCTATCTATCTAACTATTTGTCTGTCTGTCAATTTCTTTCTTAATATTATTATGAACTGACAAACTAAAGCTTTACATGTATTTTTGTAAGACGTTACAGCAGGTTGCAAATTCGTCCTCATCTAAAAATCTGCCGTGCGTCATAGAGACGATTACACACAGGTACAGTTTAAGGCCCTGTTTTTCACACAAACACAGATAAGCAGCAGTGAGGCTGAAGTCATGTGTCTCAGGTTGCCTCTGCCTGAAAAACTATCTCAGGTGTCCTGTGTCCAGTCCATTGAAAGACACCAGAGACAGCTAAATGATTAAACAGCTGTTTACACAGCAGCAGAGCGGGATGAGCCGCCGTCCTTTACGTTGAGACAAATTAATTTACAGGAGTTCATGTCTCTTTTCACAGATTGGCGAACTGAGGACTTATTACATGTTTCATCACCAGCAGACAGCCAACCGGTCCACGGACTACAACAAAGATTTGACGTCCCGGGTCGCCAAGGAGACGGAGGTATAGTAATGGGATATGACGCTTGGAGGAGTCTGCTGGATTATTAATTACCACTATATCTGCTCCCTATCTGTGAACTCAGACATGTGAGCGGTCCCAGACTCACGTGCTGACCCCTCCCACACTAAACCGCAGCAATCTGTCCTCCCTCTAAGATGATGTGTTGATTATTACACACAGAGTTTTAATGAAAACTGCCTGAGGAACAGCACTCGTTCACAGAGACACAGTGGCGTTAGGGCAGCTCTATGTAGAGTGTTCTGGGTTCCATTACCAGAGGAACCACAAGCTAGATAACGTTATAACAATCTTTTGAAAGTTACTGTGAGTAATAGCGTCTGCTAAATGGATAAATGTATACATAAGACAGTGGTTTAAACTCAGGACCCAGCATCACCACTTTATGACAAGGTGCATTCATTCATTATATTCATTATAGCATTAAGCAACACTTCAGTAACTGTACTCCTAAAGTGTATCCAGCAACTTATTCTGGCAATAAAAATCTTGAAATGAAATTGAAATAAAAATAACGACAGATTTTATAATTTCATGATTAAACATACAAATATACAGTCATGGAAAAAAATATTAGACCACTCTTTCGTTAATTTCTTGTCCATTTAAAAGTCTGTGTCTACTTAATCTACATTAATCTGGACAAATATAATAACAACAAAAAAGGCTCTTAATTAAGTTTAATTCAGAGCTGATTTCTGGCCATTTTGCATGGTTTTATTGACAGTGACAAAAATCACTTCCGTTCCTACATCACTAGCAATAACATTGTACTGACAAATACAGTGCTTTTAGTCATTGCATTTGTGTTCATTGTTTCCCCCAGGTGATAAACCTTTAGTGGAACAAGGCATTAAGATGAACAAGGAATTGAAGAAAACAGCAGAGTGGACTAATCATTTTGTCCATGACTGTATATCAGCGAAACGGGTTGTAACTACCTTTTGGGTCGCAACACACCAATTGAAACCCACTTTAGTGGATTAGTCTACTACTAGGTATGTTAGTAAACAGTCAGTAAATGGTCAAACATACTGTTACTGCAAAGTGACCACAGTGGTGCCCGGGGGCACCTGGTAGCCCCCAGGGTCTACCTAAGGTGCCCAGGGGGTGTGTTGCAAAAAAGTCCTAAAGGTTGCACTTGCAATGATATTCTAATGGGTGCAATCATGATGGTCAGAAGAGTTGTTGCTATGTTATGTCCTAGAACTTTTATTGTTATATTGTTCGGTAAGTCTGCATTGTACAAGTAGCTCTTCATATTACTAAGTGTCATTGAAGTGGATCTTAGTTCCAAAAAGGTTGGTGACCCCTGTGTTATGGTATGTGGTGGTTGTAGATCTCCAAGTAAAAACATCAAATTTGATTTAATTTAACTTAGATTTACTATTATAAGTTATATGAAAAGGTTAACCTGACTTAATAGCACCGTCTCAACCAACATAACCAATGGGCTCCCCAACCACAGGAAGGCTCACATTGTGTTGCAGTGTGACATGGGAAGTAGTCGTGAAAACTGTTGCCCCTGCAACCTGGGAACGGATAAGCAGTTTAAGATGAATGAATGAGTAAACAGGAATGTTCCTTAAATGTATGTTTAAAAAAAATCTTGATTTTTTTTTTTACTCCTATCAGTCTTCTGGGACTCATTGACAGGGACGGCAGGCGCCACCCACATCTGGAGCCTTGGGGACCCAAGTCCCAACTTACTTTACTTTATATACATTTTCTAAAATGCTTTCAGCCCAGGGCTTCAAAACACATGGTTTTATCTGAGATCTTAAAAATGACATCCTTTGAAACATTTTTTTTTTCCTTGATCACCAACAGGATGCCCACAGGCAGCGGGTAGCCACCATGGACTAGCTTAGAGGCTTAAATGCAACTATTCAACCTAAGGGTTAAATTGTATGTGCTGGTGTTGTGTCATTAAAAGGTGATATTAAAAAGAGTAAAATAAGAATATTAAGAAAAGTTCCTTGCTCTTGTATATCTCAGTAAGAAGGAGCAGCATTGCTTTCCCTTTCAATTATTAGAACAAAGTTCAAGATGTCTGCATCAAACAGGTCAGCCTTCTTATTAAAGCCATGAAGGAGCTCTGTTTCAGAGAGGTCAGAGACCCCAGCCTCAGGTAGTTAACACACAGGACCCCACTGGGTCACAGACTCCATCAGGGTTCGTCGTGAGTGAGAGGCAACATCATGTTGTGATTTAGTTCCACACATTTTTTTTAATGAAAATTGAAGATGTGGTTGCGCATATTAAATTCCCAGAGTGCACGGAGGCGTCACTGTTGTTAAACTGCCCAATAAAATATGTATTTATAATGTCGTCAGTTTTACGGTCAGACCAATTGGCAGCAACAAAAATCAGCAGTATTTCATCTCAGGAGACGGAGCGTTATATTGGGGAAGAAATTATGTTTCAAAACACAAGGGACGACAACGACGGTGGTAAATTACCAACGGGTTCACAAAGATAAAACTGAGTGAAAACACTGTGACCAACTGTTGATCTCTGGGTACAGACAGGAAGTCTGTCCATCCCAACTAATGTCAAAATTTGTCCCTTTTTGCATTGGTTGCCACAGCGAATCAACAATTTCTGTCTCACCCTGTCCTCTGTATCTTCTCCTCTAACTCCAACCACCTCCATGTCCTCCTTCACTGCATCCAGCAACCTCCTCTTTGTCTCCTGCCTGGTAGCTCCATCTCCAGGATCATTCTTTTACCAATGTATCCACTGTCCCTCCTCTGATCATGTCCAAACCATCTCAATCTGTCTTCTCTTGCTTTTTCTCCAAACTTTCTTGTCTGTGTTGTCCCTCCAATCACCTCATTCCTGATCCTGTCCAAAATGTCACATTTTTTGAAAAGTAAAATTAATAACATTTAAAGTAATCATAAATCAGGAATAGGATCCATCCAAAGCATTGGGTTGGTGTTTTTGTTGCCTGGTGTTGAACCACTGGTAAACCAACCAGTAACCATGATTACTCATGGTACTCAACCACCAGGCCGGGGACCAGTTTCAGGCCACGGAAAATTTCTATTGAGGCCACACAGGGAGAATGAAAACTAAAATACCTAAGGTTTTACTTTGAATCTGCATTTGTCTGCCTGGCATTTTTAAAAAGCTCTGCCAGCTCCTTTATTCAGTATTTGACTCACTTGCAGTTTTATTATTTTTTTTCCATCCATAAGCCCTGAAGCTCACTGAAGAAAAATGAGCTAAAACCAAATTACGTTGGGAACTTCTTTGAAAAGAGAAAGTTCTAATGATGAGGCAGCAGAAGATTCCAAAGCTGCCGCCCAAAACGGAACTGTATTTAAAGTAAAATACCAAGAGTCCAAAATGAAAGAGCATAATATAAAATAATAATCAAACTGACATTTTATATGTTATATGGAAAATCTATATTGCATATAGAAAAATGGTGATTTGGTGTTTTTAGTGTTGATGTAAAGATAAAGAGTAAGAAATCCCTGTTTACAGTTGCAGATATGAGTATTTTTGCAAAGAGGTACAACATTAAATTATTCTAAAAATGTTACTTTTTAGGGGAACTGGGGTTTTTTTAAAGACATTACAGACCTAAAAAGGAGTCTTCAAGAAACACACCAAGTCCAGTTGTCCTCATGATAACTGTTTTTCGTTTATAACTGTTTAATTTATGATTAAACAGCCGATAAACTATATATTTTTTATCGGGTTTGGAACAATTGTATCTTCTACTCCAACTACCTTCATGTCCTCCCTCACTGCCAACATCAATCTCCTCTTTGTCTCCTACCTGGTAGCTCCATCTCAAGGATCATTCTTCTACCAATGTATCCACTGTCCTTCCTCTGAACATGTCCAAACCATCTCAATCTGTCTTCTCTCGCTTTTTCTCCAAACCTTCCTGTCTGTGTTGTCCCTCTACTCACCTCATTCCTGATCCTGTCCATCCTTGTCTCTCCTATAGAGAACCTCAGCAACTCTGTCTGTGTTGTCCCTCTAATCACCTCATTCCTGATCCTGTCCATCCTTCTCTCTCCTAAAGAGAATCTCAGCATCCTCAACTCCTCCACCTAAAGGCTCTGTCTCCTGTCTTCTACCTATTCCTAGTGTCTCTAATCCGTCCATCATGGCTGGTCTCACCACTGTCCCGTAAACCTGTCCCTTCATCTTAGCTGACCCTCTTCTATCACTGAACTCTCCTGACTCTTTTCTCCAGTTGTTCCATCTTGACTCCACTCTATTCTTCTCCTTGTCTCCACTGCTCTGAACAGTTAATCCCAAGTATCTAAACTCCTCCACCTTCTCCACCTCTTCTTCCTCCTCTGCTTCTCTGCTTGTTGTAACCTCCTAATTCTACTGTTCTCTCTCTCATTCATACTCATATACTCTGTCTTGCTCTGACTGACCTTCATCCGTCTTCTCTCCAATGTAAACCTCCACCTCCAAGTTCTCTTCTAGGTGGAAACTACAGTAGTAAAAAAAAAAAACAGTATAACACCAGTGATGGAGAATTTTAATGGATGTCTGTTACTTTGAAGGTGGAATGGCTCCAACAGCAGGTGGTGAAGAAAAGAGCAAAGAGGAGCTACGTCACTGCAGACATGAAAACCAAAGGCTCGCCCGCTGCCCACACCAAGCCCGTCCACACACAGACGCCGCACTTCAATGACCCAGTGTGGAGCAGCTTGTGGTATTTTGTTAGTAGTTTTTATTTTATTTACCAAACTCCTGACTGAATCACAAGACACATAAACCTCCGACATATTCTGAATTATTCCGTGCTCCCGCTGTTTGCTCCGCAGCACTGCAACGAGAATTCCGGAGGCTGCAGTTCTCCCATGAACATTGCGGCGGCCTGGGAGAGAGGGTACACGGGGAAGGGCGTGGTGGTGTCCGTCCTCGATGACGGCATCGAGAAAGAGCATCCCGAACTGAAGCCAAATTATGTAAGTGGTCCAGGATGGGACGCCCTTCTCGGTAGGGGACATTAATCATAAGTCATTTGGCAGAGCTCTTTAGACTAACAGCATAAAGCTGAGACAGATATTGCGCGCCGTAAAAGGCAGAGATTTGGGGCCAAATGTTTGGAAAGGCCAGCTAAGAGTATTGAAATGGACATTAAACGTCTGATCCACTTAACTCTGCCGCAGCCTGGTGAATCATGCTCGCAGTCGTTCATCTTGTCTTGACATATCACAGACAGAGAGCTGAAGGCGTCTCGTTACCTGCTGATACTAACCGTAATGTGTCTACTAACTACCTCACTCTCAGGATCCAGTGGCCAGCTACAATATGAATGGACGGGACCCAGATCCGTCTCCTCGTTATTCGAGCCCTGCTGACAACTAGTGAGGAATTGTGTCTTTTTGGAGATTTTTTTTTTTTTTTTCACCCACATTGTTGATTCCTATTTGCGTTTCAATTGTAATTTTTAATTATTGCATGCCCCCTCCCCTCTTTCTCCAAGTAATTACATGCATATATGGATATGCAAATGTACCCAGTCTGAATCCTGTCTCCTCACTGGTTTGATGTAACAGAAATAGCCTCTCTCTTCCTCATGCATATGCATGTAACCTCGTGTTCTGATGTTCTCCTCCTTTCTCTGAAGCCATGGGACTCGGTGTGCAGGGATGGTTGCTGCCGCTGCAAATAACTCTCAGTGCACAGTCGGAGTCTCTTTCAATGCGAGAATAGGAGGTAAGTCCGTGTGACAGGATAAAAGTTGGATTTTGAAGGATCTTTGGAGGACGAGGATTTGCCGTGAATGGTTTCTAACATTTCCTTTACTCCACTCTGGCCTCTCCACCTGCAGGCATTCGAATGCTGGATGGGGATGTGACGGACATCACAGAGGCTCAATCACTGAGTTTCAGACCTCAACATATTGATGTCTACTTGTCAAGCTGGGGGCCAGAAGATGACGGCGCCACCCTCGAAGGCCCTGGGCCTCTGACCCGCCGTGCTTTACAGAACGCTGTTAAAAATGTGAGAGGAAATAGAGAGAATGTTTTCTTTTATTACTTGATGCTGTACATTGACTTTTAGTGACTTAGCTAACTGATGTAGTAGTCAACTAAAGTAACAATATCACATCTGGCAAAGAAGTCAGTAAGGAAATAGTCGCACAAAACAGAAAGAATAAGTATCTTCCTTTGAAATAATACAAAATCGGAGAAAAGTTTTATCAGTTTTAAAATGGTAAAAATGTCAGCAGTGGTGGCCTAGTGGTCAAGGAAGCAGCCTTGGGTCCGCAAGGGTTCAGGTTCGAATCCACCAGCTGCCAGGTTTCCACTGTGGTTCTCTGAGCACAGCACTGTCCCTACCCCCATAACTTCTTGTGGGCTCACCACCCACAGGAAGGATCACAATATGGTGCAATGTGATTTTGGTGGTGCTAGCTGCCTCTAACAAGCAAAAGAAGATGAATGAATGAATTAATATGGTAAAAAATATATAAATATGCATATATCCACACATATAAGGATGCATACTGCATATTAATGTCATCTGATACTCCACCTAAAAAAACTAAAAACTAACTGACAATTCAAAGTTCCCTCCTTACACTTGACCAATTGGCATTTTTTTAATTCATCAACTCCGTCTGCTTCTTCCAAACATCTCAGGGTCGAAATGGCAGGGGCTCAATTTATGTCTGGGCGTCAGGAAATGGAGGGCGGAACGGCGACCACTGTTCCTGTGACGGCTACAGCAGCAGTATATACACCATCGCCATCAGCAGCACAACGTGGCATGGAAGGCATCCAGATTACCTGGAGCAGTGTCCATCCATAATGGCAACGGCTTTCACCGGTGGAGACACGGAGGGCTTGGTGAGGGATTTTGAGTTGTGTGTCCAAGTGAGACATTTCTCAATCAGAATGAGGAAAAATGTATGTTTGGGGACTTCTGTTGGTCCATTTAGGGATACATTAGTTAAAATAGTTTACGACAAAGTCATCAGACAAAGAGTGGATATTGTTTTTTTTCTCATTTTATTTCATCTTCTTTTTCTTTTTAAATAATATTTGGACTCAGACGCATAAACAGAAAATGCTGCAGCTTTAATTGCTGTTTTTCTGTCCTGTCTCTTTGGGGGATAAAGTTGCTGCATGTGTTTTATACGAGTTTTTCCTGAATCCAACTTGGGTGAATCAGCCCCGACATCACTGAATCCATTTTTTAAAATTCAAGTGCAAAAAAGGACATCACACTTTTCTTAATTATTCAACAGGGCAGAACATTAAATTCAACTATTTCTTTTTTCACATTTAGCAGCCGGTACAGAGAAACCAGAGCAGACCAGCCCCAGAGGGAATGGAGCTCAATTAGCACCTCCCACGTTCTCCCTCCATTCCTCCCTCATTTTCACCAAAACATTCAGTTTCAGAGCCCAGGTTATTTTTTACCTGACATTCCCAGGTCTGGACACCAGACTTTTATGACAATCAATCAATGAACCCAAAGCTCAGCTCTGTGTGAGTGACACCATATTAAAATTTACCAAAACCATACTTTGGGTCGCAGGTCTCAAACTCATGGCCCGTGGGCCATTTGTGTCCCGTGGAATTATAATTTGCGGCCCCACCTTGTTGTGGATTAAATGTCACTGTTGCTCACAAGATTTATTAATGGGAGGAATGTATTGCAATGGAGACTTTTTCATTATACTATTCATTGCATGCATTGTTGATCATAAAAAAAAAACTGTAATGATCTGAACTTTCCATCATCACAGTAAATGTATTTTTGCAGATTGATGTACTGTTCTGTACTACAGTATGACATTAAGGGCTTAACCAGTAAATATTTAATAAGTTTTATATTTTATGGATTTTGCGGTAAACCCTGCAGTCCTCAAAACCCTGATCCACAGACTCCCTCTGGTTCAGTGTTAAATTACACAGAATCTATGGGAAACTGATTTTTTTTATAATTTTTTTTCTTTTGTATTGAACACTGAAAGTGGGTGGTGGCCCTCAACTTATTTGAGTTTGAGACCCCTGCTTTGGATGAATTACGATTAATGATGTGTAGAAGTTACAAATAAAGGCTGCTAAAATTCTTTACTACGCCATCTACTGGCATTGCAGTAAAAACGCAGATGTATAATGATCATATGATTCAATAGTGTAATTTGCATATAGCGTGGCAATGGTGGCCTAGTGGTTAAATATGGTCTCAGGCACAAATCCACCGGCTGCCACGTTGCCATTGAGGTGCCTTGAGGATAGAAACGCCTCGACAAACATAACTTCCTGTGGGATCACCCCTCACAGGAAGGCTCACAGTGTGGTTTGGATGGACACTGTGTCCCAGCAACACATAGGAGGATAAATGAATAAATGGATGAATGAATGAATTTGCATGTAGGTTTGGGAGGCATTAAAATGCCAAACACGATCGCGTCTGACCCCTGAGTCGAGTTTGTTCAGGTCAGTGTTAGCCTCTTAAATGCCATCTAGAGAGAAAGCTTAGACATTGCCAGTAAAGTCAGAATTATAATCGCAATCCAAACCAATTATTCTTCCTTAACTTCATTTTTTTCATTTTATGTAATTTTGACAAATTTGAACGGGCCACATCTGGTCCCCAGGCCTTAGTTTGCCCATCATGATCTACACAACATGATGAAATCTAAACAGCGCTCCCTTGTGTTCTGCAGATAACTCTGGGTTTACGCCAAAGCTGCATATGGGCTCCTTCAGGCTCTTCCCTCTCCTCCTCCATGGCTGCAGGTGTCATCGCTCTCACTTTAGAGGCCAAGTGAGCGGCTTCTTCACGCATGAAAATCCATACACGCAGGCTCTGTTCCAATCAATGAGTATATGTCTTGATGTATTGGTGACAGTTTAATGTTTTTTGCCTGTTTGACCTTTTTTTTCCAGCCCACTCCTGACCTGGAGGGATGTGCAGCACATTATTGTACTAACATCAAAAGCTCATTATCTCACTGCTCCTGATTGGCGCATCAATGGAGCCGGATACAAAGGTACGGTGTTCCCATCGCACTCATTTGCTGTCAAGAAAAAGTTTTTTTTTTTTACATTTTAAATTTTGCCAGTAGGTCAGGCAAAATGCAGAGTTTGTCTTATTTTGGTTGCAATCATTTTGAAAGGTATAATAAAGGTGATAAAGCAAAGAAGGTAGCCGGATAAGCATATTTTTGGTAAATGTTCTCCTAGTCCTTTTTCAGGGAGACTATAAAACAGTGAGCAGAAAACTAATGAGTTCCTGTGAGCAGAGCAGTGATAAACGCCTACAAACCCTCAGGAGTGTGTAAAGTCTTATAAAGCTACAGTGCCTTTTATGTCCCAGCTAATGTAGTGTATATGTGTGTGGGGGGGGTGTGCGGGTCATCAGTGAGCCACCTGTATGGATTTGGCCTGCTGGATGCTGAGGGCATGGTGAAGGAGGCAGAGCGATGGAGACGCGTTCCCTCGCAGCATGAGTGCGTGGTGGAAGCTCCCATCCAGCAGAGCAGGCAAGAGATCCTCTCCTCTCCTCCACTCATGGCTTCCCTTGAATCCTCCTCTTTTATCACGCATTATTTATACCCGTCTCACTCGCTCTCTCACACGGATTTCTGTCACATTTTCTTCTCGCGCACTTTAATGGGTGTCATATTCTTCACCTCACCTCCCTCCACTTTGCTGTTCCTTGTTTGCACCTCCTCTTATCTTCGCAGCTCACCGGCTTTATTTATAATTTTCTTTTATACTTCTCTCCTGACAGAACTATTCATCCCGGCCTGGTGCTGACGTCTGTTTATGAGACCGGGGGATGCTCTGACGAGCCCCGGCAGCACGTTGTTTATGTGGAGCATGTGATCGTACGTGTTACCATCACTCACAGTCGCCGCGGTGACCTTTCCGTTACGCTCACTTCACCTTCAGGCACCGTGTCCCGGCTCCTCGCCAACAGGTAACTGGGGATGCTGCCTTACCACAAAAAGTAGATATTAACCCCAGGCATCTGAATTCAGAGCATGATTTCTGTGTATCAATATCTGCAAAAGTCATTTTAACCCGGCCGGTGGAAAATTCAACCATTTGGCACCTCGTCACGTTATCAGGATACAGCAGGGATTTTGTCCAAGACGACCGTAAAACTGCAGGAGCCTCAGCAACGTAGTGTTTTGATAGAGCTGTGAAAATTATATTCATTTTGCCAGTTTTTTGCTACGCGTAGAGGCTCAGGACAAGCAGAAATCCATCGATTCTGCAGTGAAAATGAACTGCATCCGTACAGCAGGCTAAGTATTTAAACAAGGACGTGATCAGTGCTTAATAAATTGCCCATAAACCAATATTACGGTACAAATGCATTGATGTCGCGCCCCACTTATTTATCCTAACAGATGAATATTCATCCAAGCCTCCTCTGATGGTGTTCCACACAAAATCCCTCCTGCTGGAGTAGAGGGAAAAGTCAGGTGCATCGTCTGAGCCTTAAAAAGAACAAACCAAATCCTTTTTTCTTTTTTTTTTTTTCAACAAGCTGTGGCCTGATTCTGCTTCCAATGTGATGTATAGAGACCTCACCACGTGCACTGCAGCACTAAGACTCAATGTAGATTTCTATCAGTATGACACCAGGACTTGAGAATCCACACATATACATAATATCACCCTTGACATTGGCTCATCAAGCAACACTTAATTTCCAGAGCATTTAAAATCAATTATCCTTAGTATTTTTGACATTTTATTGTGATAGAAGAGTGTCAGCTAAGGTAAAGGGAAAGGTTTACAGGACAGTCGTGAGACCAGCCATGATGTATGGACTAGAGACAGTAGGAGTAGGTACAAGACAAGAGGCAGAGCTGGAGGTGGAGGAGTTAAAGATGCTGAGATTCTCTTTGGGGGTGAGAAGGATGGACAGGATCAGAAATGAGGTGATTAGAGGGACAACACAGACAGGAAGGTTTGGAGAAAAAGCTAGAGAAGACAGATTGAGATGGTTTGGACATGTCCAGAGGAGGAACAGTGGATACATTGGTAGAAGAATGATCCTAGAAACAAAGATGAGATTGATGGATGCAGTGAGGGAGGACATGGAGGTAGTTGGAGTCAGAGTTGAGGACGCAGAGGACAGGGTGAAATGGAAAATGTTGACTCGCTGCGGCAACCCCTGAAAAACGGGATAAGCTGAAAGAAGAAGATTGTGCCGGTGGCCAAGTCGTTGACAATTTGTTACGTCCTCACTAGTTGTTCGATTTCTGGCGACATTTAAAAAAATCTTATGAACCGACACATTTGCCCTCTGAGTATGTTCAGGACAGCAGAAGGCTTTGCAGAAGGCTTTGCTGGCCTTGACGACCCACCGCTGATTAGTACATTTCTAGCTTTCTAGAGACCCAGTAAAGCTATGATTGCGTTTCCATTTGCTGCATCCATATACTACTTAATTAGGGTGGCGGGGGGTGGGGAAGTTGGGGGCTCTTTCGTCCATATATGACATGCCTGACTCCTGTAGCTGGACCTGCTTTGGATAAAAGTGTAATGTAAAGTAAATCCTATGTAAAGACAGGGAGAAAAATGAAGAAGTTGGAAGAAGGAGATGTTAGATGCTCTTAGACACAATGAAAATAATGCTCAGCAAACAAAAACTAATTTCAATGACAATATGTGCACCTGTGCACTAGAAACACAAAAAGAAAAGGTGAGAGTGACATTTACTTGCAACAAAATGTCTTGGCAGACGATGACTCTGCTCTGTGTTTTTTGTTGCACTGGTTTTCTCGTCTGTGTCTATGTTTGTGCAGGTGCAGCCTGGCATGGTTGGGCTGAAAATTGTTGGTGATTTTGCATTTTAAGCACGTTTGATTTTCACACCCTGAATAAAGAGGTGGTTGTACCTGCTTGTCATAACCTTGTGTAGACCTTGCGCAAATCGTCCGAAATGCCCTGTCACCAAATAATGTCACGACTGAAAAATTGTGGCATGGGCTCGAAATTAGTGTTTGTCCAACGTAAGGGAAAGTGCATTTAAGGTCAGCACTTTACACACGGGACCCATGGACTGATCTTTGGTGAATCCTGTAAGACCTATGCACCAGTATAGTGAACAGTTTGGAGGAATTAAAATATCAGGAAAGACAAGAGTGGTACTTACTCTAAGGTTTTCTTATTTATGAATTCACCAACTGAAGTTGTACCAGTAGTAGTTGTAGTGATGTCATGTTTTTCTGTTCCAGGCCTCTTGACAACTCCACAGAAGGATTCCAGAACTGGGACCTGATGACGACCCATTGCTGGGGGGAGAAGGCAGCTGGCGAATGGATTTTGAAAATCAAGGATACCCCGTCTCAGCGTAGAGTGAGAACACAAACTGGTCTGTATTATGAACAGTACTTCCACGGAAACAGCAGCAGCTTTAATCCAGCCCAGGCCTCCCAGGAACCACCTCTTATCGCTCTATCTCTTTGTCTTTGTCTCTGTTTCCCAGGAAAACTAAAAAAGTGGTCGTTGGTGATTTATGGCACCGCAGAGCGGCCGTACCCTGTGCATCGTAAGCAAGCACGATCAACTGACTCGCTGGAGAGAGACCTCACAGAAGAATATACCGGTGAGTAATGATGTATTGTAGATGAAGTCACAATCACCTGCAGGTGTCAGCGTGCGTCTCAAAAATGCAAGTTAATCATGATATCAAGGCTTTAAGAGTACTGGTGCGTGGGAGAATTGGTGCCAGGCCGCGGAGAAAAAAAAAACGCTTCCTTTTGGCCCAACTACCACTTGATCCATACCCATATCAACAAAAGAACTGACCAATAGAATGACTTGGATTGCATCAGGAATTGCAAATTGCATTAGGAAATATTTTTGCAGTAAAAACAACAACAATAAACTCACTTTTTATCCAGGTCTGGTAGCAGATAATTATAGGCTGTGTGCACTTGAGAAATCTTTGTTGTGCACATGCACAGTTAATTCGGGTAGGAAGATTTTATAGGTAGGAAAATATTTCAGAACAACCAAAAATTGATTTTTATTAAGGGGTATTTATCTGCCGCAACTTAACGACCTGTCCGTGAAAATAGTATGAGACAGTTAACCGGTTCGTGGCAAATAAAACGGTTGGGGAACACTACTTTATTTATAATTTATTTTTTACCCATAGATAAAATATTTTGACAGAAAACTTTTTATTTATAATTTTTTCTCCTTTTTTCTATTATCAATGAGAAACTTCTTAAATTTCAAATCCATAAAATGTAGATATAATCAAATTTATTTGGCTATTATTGTTATGACTATAATAAAGATATCTTTATTTTATGAAGACAGTTGTTGAAAAAATCTGAGTGCAAAAAATGTAAAGAAAAGCTAAATGTGAATTATAATTTTTCTTATAAAAATCAAACAAATCATAACAGTTTTAAATACCAGTCCTTGTCTACATCAGTGCCAATATCAAACAATTCTCTCTACTTTGGGCCTTCAACAAAACCCCCTTTATATTTCTTTTTTTCCCACATACACAAATAGTCAAAAACAAACCTTGCAGCTGGAGGTAACAACATTCAAATCACTAAATTATGAGTTTGGAGAAGACAAAAACGTACAAGGATTCAGAGTCTTGGTAAAAACAAATTTGAACAGCAAGGTTAATCACATCACAACACAAATATCCACAGGGAGGATAACAGAGCTGAAGTCCAAAGAAAAAAATACTAATTGGATTTCTGGGGCAGAGTTTCTTCAGTCTTAAAAGTTTGAAATGTTTTCAGATTTGTTATTCATAGGAAAACCCTGTCGGTGTGAACCACAGCCAAAAGGTGATCTCACAAGATTTACGATCAGGAAACAGTGATTTACATACAGCTTCAGGGTCAGGGAGTGGGCTGGGACTGTGAGCTCTTTACAGCCAGACACTTGGTCTAAAGGAGAAGGATTTAGAAACTACAAAGGAGCTGGTGAAGTCAGAGTTCCCCAACCATTTTTGCACTATGTTATTGACCTGTCCGTGAAAAAAGGACAGGATATTTAAGTTGTGGCAGATAAATACACCTTAATAAAATAAAACTTCCTGTGCTTTGAAATATTTTCCTACCTATAAAATCTTCCTACCTCAGTAAACGTTGCAGAAGTAATAGATGGGGCCAAAAACATTATTTCTCTGTGGCCCAGCACCAATTCACCCATGGACCGGTACCGGTCCCCGGCCCATTGGTTAGGGACCAATGAGGAGTTGCTGGACCATCTTTTTGACATGGATGGAGCCACAGTGTAAACCCACCATGCAGAATGTTTCCAAGTTCAACTCCAACATCCAAATGATGTCAAAAACACAAAATATGGTGCAATGTAATTTGGGTGGTGCCATATACGCCTGCAACCCAGCAGCAGACAAGCAGATAAAAATGAATACATATATACAATTTATTGTTTACAAGAAAACACACAAAAATCAATTATTGCCAGTTCAAAATGTCAGCTCTCAACACTGTTGGTAAAAAAAAGTCAACATATAACTGAACAGAAAATAAATAATCCATCACATCATCAATTTCATATTTAGTAGTTATGTCATTAATACACAGTAGCACTAATGGGGTGTTGGGAAATGTTTTTCCACCACTTTCTTTTTGGGATAAGGTTGTTAATGTTTTAATTTTCTAAAAATGTGAACGAATGTAGTCAGTTTAGACACAATATTAGAATTGCATGTCTTTGTGTTGATATATCTATACATATTTATGTCCATCCAACAGCAGAAGTGTCTGTGCAGTGTAACCATGATGATGCAGTGATTTGACTGTGACTATTGGCCCTGACAGGACCCTGTGACCCAGAATGCAGTGAGGACGGTTGTTTGGGGCCCGGCCCGCAGCATTGTCTCACGTGCTCACATTTTTTTCTCCAGTACAAGAACGGCACAAGGTTAGTCATGTTCGCAGCTGCTCTGCTACACAGCACTGCACATTTCTCTTAAAATAACTGAAAATATAGTTTTTTTTGTTTGTTTTAAGAGCGGTAGAGTTACATTATTCATGCTGAATCTGTATTTTTCTCTGCTTGTTCTTCCTGTAAACAACAAAGGTTGTGTGTATCCGAGTGTCCCAGCGGATTCTGGGGGGACCGCCGCCGTTGTAAGAGATGTCCCTCGTCCTGTGAGGTCTGCACTGGCAGCCGTAGTGACCAGTGCACTTCCTGTCAACCTGGTTATCACCTGACTGAGGGAACCAACGTGTGCACAGCCTTCTGTGATGATAACTACTACCTGGACCATGGTTGGTTTTAGGTTAATTTTGGCCCCACCTTAGTAGTTAGAGAAAATTAGTGAGATACAATACATACAATAATCAAACCAGGGTTTAAGGTGAGACTAACCTAAATAAATCAGAGTGTGATTATTATAGGCATATGAAAAAGGCCTGCACTAACAACTCCCCCGAGTGTACAAAATGGAGAATACCATTGAGTAAATAAGGAAAAAAAAGCCTAAATTAAAATTACACAAATGTAGGCGCACATCAGTGGTATTTTCCACACTATGAGTCATATATTTTTTATAATTATTAGTTTTGGCTAGGTCTGCAACTATTCAGAAGAGACTTATATCTCAACACAATATGTCATACCACCCACAGCCACAAGGGGCACTGTTCACACTTGTTACTCTTGGACGCCGGATATCAAATTGCGGAAAAATTACATGAATAACAATAAAGAGCAATAAATAGTCATTTAGTTAAAATTCAGATTTCATACTTGATTTCTTGAAGACATCTTTTTATGGAATTTTGTCATTTTAAACTTTACCATCCAGACTTTGGAACATCTCCGCTTTAATTAGATTACATACACTGCTCTCCAGAGATACTGTAGAATTCTTTTTTTTTTTTAATTTCTCACCCCACTTTTTTGTTTGTCTATAATACCGTCAAATTATTTACTAAAACCCAAACTATTTGGATTTTAATTGGGGATGTCTGATAATAAAACTATCTGATTTTATCTGCCCAAGATTAGCCTTTTTGTAATATTAGTTAGATCATCATCAGATTTTCTTTCAGTAATGAAAAACTGATAAACCTTTGCCTGAATTTTGTCAAATTTAGTGGAATTAGACAGATATTTAACACAGTTTTGAGGCAAACAGCTGCATATGCACTGGCTGATATTAGTATTGGAAATTTAAGTGGTTGAACAATGACGACAGCTTTCTTGTGAAATGCAAATTTTTGATTGAGATTATAACATTTTTCATGTTTTTCCAAAAAGGAAAAGAAGATCTATTGTTCATTCATTTGTCTTCATCATCCCACAGATACAGACGTGTGCAGGAAGTGCAGCGAAAACTGCTTGAAATGTGTTTCCCACACCATCTGCACTGAATGCAGCCCGGGCACAAGGTGAAGTTAATTCTCTGTGGAAAAGTTGAATGAAGTGTTCAGTGAAAGCCTCTGCTGCTTTAACAGCTCCATATAACACCGGCTCTGTCTTCGCACACTCCCTCTGCAGCATCAAATTAAAAATTTAAAGAGATTAGGTGACTCCTTTTATAAAAGTTGCATTCGGAGCCGTGTGTCATCCTTCCCCCCTTACACACAGCTCATGAAAGAAAAATGTGTCCTGATTTCCATTTCTGCAGTATCATCAGAACCGAAGGCAAAACAGCACAGATTTACATCACATTGTTAAGTCGGTTTCCTGATTACAGTGTTCACTGACTCAGTCCAACAAGAGCTGATGGTGTTGGTGAGCTCTGGGCCGGAAACACTGAGCTTGCACTCCAAAGGCAATGAGTCATCAGTATGTTCTTACATGATTTGTGTCTGTGTGTCTGCCCTCCTGCTCCAGCCTGCAGGGGAACAGATGCCAGCGGAGCTGCTCAGCTGGATACTACCATGACAGAGAGGACGAGACGTGCAGACCCTGTCACCAGGCCTGTGCTACCTGTGCAGGTGAGAGCCAGGATCCATCCATCCATCCGTTTGTTTGTTTTTGTGTGTCGTTAAAACCAATTTTTATTTGGCGTCTTTGACATCAGGCCCAGGTGCCGAGGATTGCAGGCGATGCGCGAACGGCTACGTGCTGGAGAAGTGGAGGTGTGTGGCCTCCTGCAGTCCCAATTTCTACGCCGCAGAGCCGAACCCAGCGATAGCTGCTGAGCACAAGATATGTAGGAGGTGAGTTCACTGACGTGTGTTTAGTGGTGGGTGGTTTGTTTATCTGCTGATGACAGGCCTAATATATGGAGGTTGGCTACTGTTTTTATGGGATCTTTTTTTTAAACTTCACTGTTTAGCACGTATACATATATATATATATATATATATATATATATATATGTATACGTGCTAAATATACATATATATTGTATATTTAGCACAATATATAAATATATGTTGTGTTGTATATATATATTTTTATACATATATTTATATATGTATATATATACTGTATATATATAATGTCTTGTTTAAAAATGCAGTGACTTTCTGTCATCTGCAACATTAATTATTTTCAAATATATACTGTATTTATAATATATAAATAGGGTTTATTAATTACATATATTATTAGTTTCTTAATTTCTATAATACACAGGTAGGCAGGCAGGCCTTCATTAGTCACAGTTGTTGAGAAAAATAATAATATTAATAAAATAATTTTTAGAGTTGTATCAATGTTTACTAACTAACATTTCTTAAAAATGTATATATATTTGTATGTTTCCAAAACAAGGCAGAGTCAGATAATACAGCAGACATAATACCATTATGCATAATTCAGTGAATAAGAAAAAATACATAACATCAATATATATTTTTATAAGG
>JAFBJS010001545.1:30794-53239 GCA_016785265.1 Paraplagusia blochii
CTAAATAAAATTTCTTAAAAATGTATATATATTTGTATGTTTCCAAAACAAGGCAGAGTCAGATAATACAGCAGACATAATACCATTATGCATAATTCAGTGAATAAGAAAAAATACATAACATCAATATATATTTTTATAAGGTTTATTAATATAATATTATATTAGCTTTCGTCTATTACTCTGAAATACTTAGGTTCCTTTGCTACGTTCACAGAACGTGAGGAAAGTATTAGTATAGTATTATTTACAAGTATTTTGTCTGAGTTATTATAAACTTTAACAAATTAGTCTATTGAAAATTAATCATAAATATATATTTATATTATTATATTTATATATTGTTCCACAAGAGAATGTCACAAAGTAGACACAATAAAAATGCATAATTAAGAGAAAAAATCTATACAACATATTAATTTAGTCATGTAAAATTAGATTAGATTATATAAATTAGATTAGATTAGATTAGATTATATAATAATATAATAAAATGACGTGTCCACTGACAAAAATAAGGGGACATATACAACAACCTGGTGATAGGTGACTATTTGGAAGCTGAGCGTCTCAACTAAAATGATAAGTAATTTTCAGGGATAATACTTGAGACAGTGTGTTTACACCTCATCATATTGACTGTTCTCCTCAGGTGTGACACCAGCTGTCTTACCTGTGTGGGGCCGAGCTCCAGGAACTGCAGCAGTTGTTCTGGTGGTCACAGCCTGCAGGGGGGAGAATGTGTCGTTAATACTCTGTGTGCAGAGGGTCAGTAAAGTACTCAACTGTGTCCTTCACTAACACACAGCCACTGGAACTTTAGATCTGTGAGATCCCATCACATTGGTTTCACATGGTAAAATGTATGAGGCCCATAGTGTTATATTGTATATATTGTAGTGTATGTATTGTTAAAGACATTATTTATATTTTCAGTGGGACTACGAGTTCTGTGTTTAAGCTCCCTTGTACATATACATGATTAAACACATCATTATTTTTATGTATTTATAAAAATATATACAAAATATAAAATTTTTATAGATTTTGTAGACAGACAGGCAGATAGACAGTAGCACAGACAGATTTTGGGACAGACAGACAGAGAGACAGACAGATGGACAGTTGCATAGATAGACTGTCAGACAGACAGACAGGACGGACATACAGACAAAAAGATGGACAGACAGGCGGACAGATAGACAGACAGACAGACAGACGGACGGACGGACGGACAGATAGACAGAAAGACAGACACATAGATGGACAGACAGACAGACAGATAGACGGACGGACGGACAGATAGACGGACGGACGGACAGATAGACAGAAAGACAGACACATAGATGGACAGACAGACACACAGACAGAAAGACAGACCGACAGACTGGCAGATAGACAGACAGACACACACACAGACAGAAAGACAGACATGCAGATAGACAAACGGACGGACGGACATATAGACAGAAAGACAGACACATAGACGGACAGACAGAAAGACAGACACACAGACTGACAGACAGACACACAGAAACACAGACAGACACACAGACTGACAGACAGAAAGACAGACCAACAGACACACAGATAGATAGATAAACCTAAACTCTCAGAAAGGTTCTTCATTTCTGTCCTTCACTCTGCTGCTGTATGTGTACCAGGTGAGTACCATGACACTGATGGACGATGCCAAGCATGTCATACAACATGTGCCAAGTGCACAGGACCACAGAGCACTGAATGCATCAGCTGTGTTTCTTCACGGTGAGTTGAACTCGATGGTGTACGGAAAGATTAACGTCCACACATGACTATTCCTGAGGACAAGGACTGTGTCATCAGCCACCACAGCAGGTCATCTGACCTCAAAGCTACCATGTTATATACTCAAGATTTTGTGGTTGCAGTACCAATAGTAGTAGGTAGGTGCAAACATTAAAAGGTTTCTCTGACAGATCATCTTTGTTGATTCCTTCAGGGTCATGAATGAGGGCCTCTGTATGGTTGAATGTGGTAAAGGCAAGTTCCAGTCTGGGGGGCGCTGTCACTTGTGTGACCACACCTGTGCCACCTGTGTGGACGCAGGAACAGCTAGCTGCACCAGTTGCGACACAGGTGAGGAAAAAGAAAAGGAAGAAATGTATTTATTTAACATATTTCATATATTTGGTCTAAACTTGAAAGCTGGTTAGAGTAGGTAGGTTGACCAGTTTGAGAGGGAGTGATCTGTGGTCAGTGAACAACCAATGAGCTTAGAGTTATATCTGTCTGTGCTTTTTAAGGCCATTACGGTAACTGCTAGTGCTTGCACATCCTGTCTGTGAATTTATTTTACGAATAATGTATATACTGTAAAATAAGTACTTGTTGCCGATTGTCTTTCTTTATATTAATGTCTTTCAAGACTAACCTTTGTAAAAAAAATCCAAACTTTACAACTATATCCCAATAATGTAAAAATTATAAATAAAGGTTTGTCTGATATTATTCTTGACAAACACAATATTGTCTAAACAACTGATGTCAATATATAAATTTGTCTCAGAAAATTGAGAGAAAATCTCAAATTTCACAAAATCTAAGCACAGTTTTTTTGGTTTTCATCTTTGAAGGATTTTTATAAAAAAAAAACGTTACAGATACTTCATATATTATGTTTGTAACTGGAATGTTACCATAAATGAGAACATTTTTGTCATTATTGGTATCTTAAAGCAGGAGTTAGTCCAAAACATTTTTATATAAATATATTTAATATTAATATTAATTGAATTTATATTCAATAACACAGTCATTTTCCTGACCAAGAAATTGTCAAAAAATAAATTAAATTTTTTTGACTTTTTTATAATAGTTTTATCACCAGAAGAACTGCAGAAACTTTAGGCGTACAGTTAGTAGAGTGTGGCTAAATCTTATATTTAAGAGACTCATGACCGAAGTTAATAGAGATATTGCTAAATCATTGACCATTATTGAACATTATTGTTCTTTTATTATTTTATTATTGAGCGAGTGATATCTGAACCAATACCTTCTTCACTTGTGAAGTGTTATTTTGGTCACACTTTTTTTGAGACGGAGATGATGAAGCTGCTGCTCCTGATGGTGTGTCACAATATTCTACTGACTGACCTGTTAAAAATGACCACAGCTTCAGGGAACAGTCCTTGGTGGTTCCACCTGTCCTCTTCACTCTTCTCCTCACGCCGCCATTTCCTGAACTCTTTCCAGATAAGTTTGGAATGGAGCGTTACCTTTATGAAGGTGAGTGTCTGGACATGTGTCCCGAAGCTTTCTACCACAGCCAGGACGGGAGATGTGAGCCTTGCCCGGAGAACTGCCGGCTCTGCAGTGGCCCCAACCGCTGCCACCGCTGCAACTCCTCCTACTACAGCTCTGACGGGGCATGTGTGAAGCTGGAGTGTGGAGAAGGTAAACAAGGTCACTGAATTGCTAAAGTTATTTTCCATGTATGTGTTTTTTTTTTTTTTGTGACGCGTAGCAACACCGTATCTCAGGTGTCCTTGAAAAAGCACTGTCTCACACCTGCCCTCCTTCAATTCTCTCCCTCCTTCTCACCTTGTGTCTCTTGCTGCGCATTTCCCTCCATCTCCAAATGCATTTTATGGCCTCAGGGGAGGTGAAGGATCCGGAATCTGACCACTGCATGACGTGCGAGGAAGGTTGCAGCAAGTGTGTCCTGTGTAAGTCAGTGCGGCAGTGACCGCTCGGCAGTTTTATTATTTGGAGTTTACTTTCCTCCCGAGTGTGTTATCACCCATGTCCAAGGCTCTGTCCTAGTAGTTCCTCTTCAAAAGAAGAGCTGAGTTTCTTTGTCTGCTTCCAACAGATAACCCCAAGCATTGTCTGTCCTGCACTGAGGGCTTTTACAAGTAAGACTGCGTGCCCGGCTGCTGCCGTGTGTGATCTGACTTCTCAGCACTCGCTCTGTCTTTCAGAACTAAAAAGAAGCCCTTTTTTTTTCTGCCGTGGAGATTGGAAGCATTTATGTGTCGGTGTAAGACACAGACAGAGGTTCAATCACTGGTATCAAGTGCTGTTTTTTTATTTTATCAGCTTCCAGGAAAGCTGCTACAGAAACTGTCCAGCCAAGACCTACAGTGTGGAGGAGGAGATGACCTGTGTGCCGTGCGATGACAACTGTTTGAGCTGTGACCAGCATGAGTGCTACTGGTGTGAGACGGACCTCTTCTTATCAGGTAATAACCAGCTCCACTGGGCCACGGACACAGGTTTCTTTAATGAAAAACAAGAAAAAAAAGCAGGTCAAGATTGGTTTTTTTGTTAACTCTTTGGAAACTATTGTTTTGGTCTTTTAGACACAATGATACTTTGTAAAACTATGTCGCCATAGTTTACAGGTTGCTCTTTAAGTCAATGATTTCGATGAGTATAACACAGGCGTGGGCAAACGTTTCGCCTTGCGGGCCGCAATTGGTCCAAAAATTGCCCCCCCACGGGGGCCGAGTCCAGAGCAGGGAGATGGAACGTTTGTAACTACAATAAATGCATGCAAAAGTCTTATGTTAAACATAAAATCCTACATTTCTTGTACCCCCTATGACATCATCTCCTATTGCAGGGAAAAGGCAGAAGTATATTGATAATATAAATATATTATTTGATTTGGACAAGGTCCGCGGGCCGCATTAAAAATCTCAACGGGCTACATCTGGCCCCCGGGCCTTAGTTTGCCCATGTCTGGTATAAAATGTATCAAGAAGCTTTATTTGTCACATGACATTGCAGGCAATAATGAAATCAAGGTGCAGTAGCTCACAACTGTACAAGTAAAATAAATCTAGATGAAAATAAGCAAGTAAAACAAAATAAAATATTGACAAAAAAATAGAAAATTAAAATAGTAATATATAAGTAAGTAAAATGTAATAAAAGCAAGAGCAAGCAGCATCGAGAAAAATATGTATATGTAGTACGTGGATACAATTTTCTTTGCATTCATACACATATACCCACACATACTGTATGTACACACCAACATACATACAATATGTATGTACACACATATATTTGTACATGTGCACAAAGTCTATTAATATACTTATAGATATATTACATATTGGATTTTTTTCATTATTTTCTATATGTAATGAATCTTAATTTTCCTTATTTTTAAAGTAATAATCTTATTCATGTTATTATTCAACAAGCTTTTGTATGTATATATATATATATATATATATACACATATGAATGTATTTGGTTGTGTTTTTTACAACTTAATGTGTATTTCCTTGAAACCTTTATAATTTTATTTAACCATTTTTTTTGTTTTTTTAGTTTGTCTGGACCCTTCATATTATTTTGATAATATATTTTTATTTTATTAAGGATATGTGACAGGTTATATTTAGCCTTTTGCAAGACATTATCTGCACAAGTTTGTTTTTATTTATTCTTAATTTTATTTATATTTATAGTTATAGTAATTGCCATAAAAACAGCTGTCAAATCATTATATTGAAGAAAATAGTTGTTTTGTAAAAAACTGCAGTACAACAGGTTAATTTACAGACTGATGCCAGGAGCCACCAAAGGCTTTATAAGAAGTTCGACAATTGCATTTGAACGCCCCGTGGCCTGTAAATAGACTGTGATGTGTGAAATCACTGCAGTAAGTTGTGGAGGAGCTCAGCTAAATGGGTTAGGAACTGTGTTAATCTCAGAAACGTCTCCTTCTGTTTCCAGAGGGGACATGTGTTGCCGAGTGTCCGGATGGTTTCTATGGCGATGAAGACACCAAGGACTGCGAGGAGTGTCACTCAGACTGCGAGACATGTAACGGCCCCGAGGCCAGCGACTGCCTGTCCTGTGAAGACGAGCTGGTGCTGGAAAATGGAATGTGTGTGTCGGAAAACGAGGTCTGTCCTTTTAAGACCTTTCGCACCGGTGAGATTAATACTTACATTTGGGTCTAATCAACCGCCTGCCCTTAATGAATCTGGGATTTGAACACTTTCACGAGGGCAGGAAGTAAATGGTGGAGGGTAATTGGTCTGTGGGCTTCCTTCCCTCACCCCCCGTCAGTATTCAAAGAGACAGAAGTACAGTCAAAATACCAACCTTGAAATAATTTAGCCTACGCGGAACTTTGATCTCCTCAGAAGAGTAAGTGGGACAGACCTTGAAACAACACGTGGTAATTAGTGGAGGCCGAGACACCTTAATTACAGGAGCTGGAAGAACTTGGAGAAAAGAACATACTGTAGGTTAACCCCAAAGTTACAAATGAAGGAGTTACATTAAAAAAAAAACCTCTTGATCTTCTAATCAGAAGTAGCTGTAATTACTATTTTGAGGCGACTTTGACTGACAACCAATGCTTTTTCTCTCCTGATGTGTTGCTTTTCAGCTCCTTTATACTATTGCTAAGAATCCTGCTCATTATTGTGCATAGGTGATTGACTGGTTCGATTGATTGATTGTCCAATAGGAGCCCAGCTGAACGACAGCTTAACACATCTCATTCAGCTGAGACTCTTCTCTTCCTTTTAGGTGGCGCCACAGAATATCAGCGTTTTCCATCTCCTCTCTATCTTTTACTCCAACCACCTCCATGTTCTCCGTCACTGCATCCATCAATCTCCTCTTTGTCTCTTACCTGGTAGCTCCATCTCGAGGATCATTTTTCTACCAATGTATCCACTGTCCCTCCTCTGAACATGTCCAAACCATCTCAATCTGTCTTCTCTAGCTTTTTCTCCAAACCTTCCTGTCTGTCTTGTCCCTCTAATCACCTCATTCCTGACCCTGTCCATCCTTGTCTCTCCTAAAGAGACTCTCAGCAACTCCTCCACCTCCAGCTCTGTCTCCTGTCTTCTGTCTATTCCTAGTGTCTCTAATCCATCCATCATGGCTGGTCTCACCACTGTCCTGTAAACCTGTCCCTTCACCTTAGCTGACTCTCTTCTATCTCAGATCACTCCTGACTCTTTTCTCCAGTTCTTCCATCCTGTCTCCACTCTATTCTTCTCCTCTCTTCCACAGTCTCCACTGCTCTGAACAGTTAATTCTCAGTATCTAAACTCCTCCACCTTCTCCACCTCTGCTCCAGCACAAAATCCACTGTTCTCCCTTTCATTCACAGACATGGACTCTGGTTTAGGGTCAAAATTGGATCATATTATATTATATTATACTAATAACACGTAGCATGGTTCAAACCATAATAACTTCAGTGTGCCTCACTGTGTGGTGCAGTGTGATTTGGGTGGCAATCGTGGAGATTCATGGATCAACATAAATTCTTAATTATTGAAGTTTCTCTCTTTTTTTTTTAGTCCAGACCAGAATAACAGTCAAGTCTTTTTCCAAATATAGGCTAAAACATTTTTCATATTTTTTAATTAAATGTATATATAAAATAATAATTTCATTAAAAGCAGTTAACCATGTATTGAAATTAGTTGGTTTTATTTAAAGCTTTTGAAAGGTATATTTTTGGGCTTTTGATCAGGAACAAGTTCTTCTTTCTGCCGTCATGGTTCAGAGAGTAAATTCTAAAGAGTACTATATCTTTCATTTTCTCTCTCTCTCTCTCTTATATAACAACAACACAGACAGTGTGTGGGACTGTGGGGCAGAGAAAAGTTCTTCACTTTTTTTTTTTCATATATATGAAGAGAGAATAAATCTGTGTTATTTAAAGTTGAGGCAGAAGATGAGTTTTGTCTGTGTCTGATGAGAGGATCAGAAATGATCTGGTGATGTCCAGAGTCAGACGGGCTTAGAAGCACAGAGACTGAACCAAGGTGGAATAAGATGGATGATGGATGGATGATGGAGGGATGGAGTTTTGCAGTGTTCCCCAACCTTTTTTTGTGCCACGGACCGGTTAAATGTCTCGTACTATTTTCACAGACCGGTTGTAAAGTTGTGGCAGATGAATACCCTTTAATAAAAGAAAATTTTTGTTGTTCCAAACTATTTTCCTACCTAAAAAATCTTCCTACCCAAATTAACTATGCATGGGTGCATCAAGGATTTCTCAAGTGCACACAGCCTATAATTTTCTCCTACCAGACCGGTATAAAAAGTTAGAATCTTGTATCAATGACTCATTCTGAGTTTATTGTTGTTGTCTTCACTGAGAAAATATTTCCTAATCAAATATAGTTGAATTATTGATGATGGAATCCTAGCCATTCTATTGGTCAGTTCTTCTGTTGATATAGGTATGGATCAAGTGTAAGAAATAGACAGATGGGGCCAAAAGGAAACATTATTTCTCTGCGGCCCGACACCAATTTACCAACGGACCAGTACTGGTCCCCGGCCCAGTGGTTGGGAACCACTGGAGTAATGGATGGTGTATTTCATTACCCTTTATAAGTAGATAAACAGCCTTTCAGAACTAGTGTTATTTGTTTCCTTAAAATTTTATACAGACATCATCCATCCACATTACTTTCTCTGAATGATCACAGTGTCCCTCCTGTAACTCTGTCCTCTGTCCTTAGATGATGGGGAGTGTGTGGACTGCCATCCTTCCTGTGAGTCCTGCTTTGGAGATGAGAAAAACCATTGTACAGCATGTACAAAAGGTACGGCAGTCATCTGTGTGATATTTCCTCCTCATCCTCCGCCTGTTGCTCACCGCTGCTCTTTGCTCTGGTCGTTCTCTCACAGGACAGTTTCTGACCACGCAGCAAACATGTGTCTCCAAGTGTCCGGTGAATTTCTTTGCCAATCGGAGGAGCGGCGAGTGTGAGGCCTGCTCTCCGGGCTGTTCGCAGTGTGCGGACGACCAGCGCTGCACCCGATGTCAGAGCTCTCGGAGAACTCCGTTATACCTCCAGGATGGACAGTGTGTCCAACAGTGTGTCAGGTCAGCAGCCAGTCCTCTCAGGCCTTCGTGTTTTTTTTTGTGGTTGCAAAAACTCGAGCATTACGTGTTAGTGATAGCAAAGCAGATTTTGCAACGATTTACTGATGTGATGCAGCTTCAAACTTCCAGGTTGCGTCCATCCATGTCAGTGCAGCAGTGGGGAGTTGAGTTGCTTTACATTCTCCGAAAGCAGTGATTCAGTCCATATCGTGTTAACTTCTACCGATTTGTATCGTTACGGGGACACAAGGTAGTGGGAAGGACTCCAGTGGATTACAAAAGTCTATTTTTCCCCTTCGTTTCGTTACCTCTGGATGAACTTCATTTCAACGGGGGCCGGAATGTTCCATCGACTCCCGAAGGCACTAAATATGGCGCGCACCTTGGGAGTGGTGAAAATTTAATCATCTTCAAATTTAGTGGAGTCATCCAGACAACATTGAGATCAAATTAGTTTGTGACGTGGTGTAAAAGTTACATTCCTTAACAAATGGGACTTGAGTAGAGCCATGAAAAAGTGAAAAAGACCAGAAAAAACAGACAGACAGAGAGATAGACAGACAGGTAGACACAAAGATGGATGATTGACAAACAGGCAGACAGACAGATAGATAGATAGATAGATAGATAGATAGATAGATAGATAGATAGATAGATAGATAGATAGATAGATAGATAGATAGATAGATAGATAGATAGAAAGATAGATAGATTTTATTTTTTTTTTTTTAGATTTTAATAGATAGATAGATAGATAGGCAGACAGATAAATAGTTACAAAGACACAAACACATAGATAGATGATAGAAAGACAGGCAGACAGATTGATAAATAGGTAGAAAGACAGATAGACACATAGCTAGATGATAGATAGACAGGCAGATAGTTTCATAAATAGGTACAAAGATAGATGGATAGAAAGAAATTTAAAGAATTAAAAAATGTGAAATTATATTTTTCTTCCCCACTATGGCCCTGATACTCTAGAATACTCTAGTATTTCTAGAACATAATCCATGATTTTTTTTTTTGATCACATTATACTAAAAATTCAATTGTGAAGCCAAGGACAGATGTGTAGGACGAGGACCTCCTGAGTCTAACATCAAACGCCAGGAGACATCTCCAGTGTCTGTTGTTTTGATATTTCATCATTAAAAGTATGAAAACCCAGAGAATGAACTTGTATCTGGTCCTGACTGGAGAGGTCCTTGAAGCTCCATTAGCACCAGGATGAACTTCGGGGCAGCAAGGGCTTTATTTGTGTTTTATTTTCAGTCTCCGTTGATGCCGAGCAGCTCTTTACCAATGCTGAAGTGCGACAGACTGGTCTGTGTGGATGAATGAGTAGTGGCCGTGGTGTGGAGCAGTGATGAGTGCAGGGTACAGCAGAACATCAGTCCACTTGTTTACCCCGTCTGCAGCAGATGCATCACCGTCTCATTTGGTTTCCATTTTGGAAGCAATATTCCTTCCAGTTGAGTTTGTACATATTAGATCCATGAATAAATCACAAGTCTCATCAAATTCAACAAATTGACGGCCTGAAACAGGCCGTCTCTCTGATCAGTGAGAAAAATGTTGCTCATGCAGTTTTAGGTGCATATGCTGACTTTTTTTTTTTTTTTTACATTACCGAGGCATTAGATATTTTTAATCATTAAAATTTTGATTCTTAAGATCACAATCCAATTTGATTTGACTCAATATTGATCTATATATTTACTTTCTAATGTTATTACCAACCCTAACCTTAATATATGACACACAGTCATATGACAGTACAGTTGGAGAATTTGACAGATTAGAGAAACATCACAGTCTTTACTTTGTTGGGTTTGAAACTCCAGGGTTCACCTCCTGAGCAACTTCCAATTCCTGGTTAGGGCGGTGGGATTTGGGTGTCAATTGTGGAGACTGTTGCACCCAGGATACAGACAGGAATAAATCACAAGTCTCATCAAATTCAACAAATTGACGGCCTGAAACAGGCCGTCTCTCTGATCAGTGAGAAAAATGTTGCTCATGCAGTTTTAGGTGCATATGCTGACTTTTTTTTTTTTTTTACATTACCGAGGCATTAGATATTTTTAATCATTAAAATTTTGATTCTTAAGATCACAATCCAATTTGATTTGACTCAATATTGATCTAAGTGCGTCAACATTATATCAGTGTCAAGTAGAAATATATAAATACGCCTGTTGCAGTAATGGGTGTAATGGGTAAAAGTTGAAGTTGAAGTTGAAGTTGGTCTTTTATTTGTCATTGTAACAAGTTACAACAAAATTGCATTCGGTTACAACCCGTACCGGAGAACACAGAATGACACAACAGTACAAATAATGACAAGGGAGAACAGAAAGAAGAAGTAGAGGTGGGTAGTTACCATATTATGTATGTATATATTTACTTTCTAATGTTATTACCAACCCTAACCTTAATATATGACACACAGTCACATGACAGTACAGTTGGAGAATTTGACAGATTAGAGAAACATCACAGTCTTTACTTTGTTGGGTTTGAAACTCCAGGGTTCACCTCCTGAGCAACTTCCAATTCCTGGTTAGGGCGGTGTGATTTGGGTGTCAGTTGTGGAGACTGTTGCACCCAGGATACAGAATAATTCACTAGCAGATGAAAATGGATGGATTGTTGGAAAATTGTTGTTTAATCAATACCAACATGGTCTGAATACTACAAAAACACAAGAGGATCTGGTCATTTTTCAAAATAAAACACTGTTCAGCGTCAAATAATGAATAAAACTGACTAATGAATAAAATTAGTCAGCAGTGGTGGTCTAGTGGTTAAGGAAGCAGACTTAGGTCTGCAGGGCTTCAGGTTCAAATCCACCAGCTGCCAGGTTGCCACTGACTTCTTGTGGGCCCACCACCCACAGGAAGGCTCACTATATGGTGCAGTGTGATTTGGGTGGCACCAGCAACGGACAGGCAGAAGAAGATGAATGAATGAATGGTGTATGTTAAGTATTATCTCTCTGTGGCCCTTTGCCAATTGACCCACGGACCTGTACCGGTCCACTACCCGGTGGTTGGGCACCACAGATCTATGACATACAGTCACAAAACCTTATCAGCAAAGGTTTGCAAATACACCACAGAATCTGCGCTTTCAAAGACAAGACTTTCATACATATTGTGAAAATTTATCATTTTTAAAATTGCGTTGTAAAGAGGGAACACTGTCAGTTGCAATAGGCAAAGTAAATACACCACCCTGTTGTCTACACCTTTATAAACCCTGTGCTCTGTTGATGTCTGTTTTCCCTGATGCACAGAGGGTATCCTGCAGGCTCGGTGTGTCGTAGCTGTGCAGCCGGCTGTGCCTCCTGTTGGAGAAACGCCACTCACTGTCTCAGCTGTGACGAACCTCTCCTTCTACACAAGCACCAGTGTGTGGTTGACTGTCCTGCAGACCACACCGTCCAGGATGGAGAATGCAGGCGCTGCCCCGCTGCCTGTCAGGCGTGTGACCCCTTTGGCCAGTGTTCAGGTGATTTTTTTTTTTAATACTTTATTTAACTTTTACCTTCTTGCTATAGAGTCATTACTGAAAAGTAAGGGATTAATAATTGAGGTCGGCCTCACGTCACAGTCTCACTGTGAGCTTTCTAATGACTTTCATCGTCTTCACTCACCTATTCAGATTAAAACGACTTATTTTATTCTCAGTCAAAAAAAAAAAAAAAGATTCCCCGCAGACAATTTTAAATATTATGTGGATTCCCTGGAGTATTCATCCTGCAATATGTGACTCACTACTTTGATTGGAAAGTAAAGAATTAACACTTTGTTACAAGTAAAAAAAGAAAATCCATGAATGATTGATTATTTACTGATCTGTTTTTTGTGCAGAACTAGATTTCCATCTCATTTTCTACCCTGTTACTGGTCATTCAAGTGTCATTTCCCCACATTCAGAAACACATTAAAATGTTAATGAGATTAATCTTTATAGGATAATTGATTAATGCATTCATTTTTCCAAATCTAATTTATTTGCACATTTTTCATGCATGTTATCTCATAATTTTCCAGGACTTTTAGTTTGCAGAGTCTGTAGAAAGATATATTTCCGTATTGTGATAATTTCATTGTCATTTGTTATCTTTCCATAGCGTTTAATGAATAATTTGTATTATACAAGTTAATTTTTGACACAAAAATAGCTGAAGGTCCTCTTTTTCTTATTTTTAGTCTAAATATTACAATCATCATCTGAATTGTATTTGGTGCAGAGTGCGAGGAGCTTCACTTCCTCCATGACGGCGTGTGTGTGGCGAGCTGCCCTGAGGGCTTCTTCGAGGACCCAGAGCGAGGAGAGTGTCTGCCCTGCCACCCCGACTGCGCCTTCTGTGACGGACCAAACGCCAACGAATGTGACTCCTGCACCGACCCGCACTCCACGCTGCACAACGGAGCATGTCTGAAGCCCTGCCCCTCCCACACCTACAGGGAGTCAGTGACGGGAGAATGCCAAGGTAGGAGAGAAAAATTGGAAACATTTTCTACCAATGCAGCCAGTCTACACTGGACTCAGTGATTGGTTAAAAAAAAGTTAAAAAATTTACTTAATTTCATCATCTTCTTCTTCTTTCGGCTTGTCCCTTTTTTAGTGGTTGCCACAACAATTTCCATCTCCCCTTGTCCTCTGTATCCTCAACTCTGACTCCAACTACTTCCATGTCCTCCCTCACTGCATCCTAAAATGCATCCACAAATCTCCTCTTTGTCTCCTACCTGGTTTCTCCATCTCTAGGATCATTCCTCTAGCAATGTATCCACTGTCCCTCCTCTGAACATGTCCAAACCATCTCAATCTGTCTTCTCTAGCTTTTTCTCCAAACCTTCCTGTCTCTGTTGTCCCTCCAATCACTTCATTCCTGATCCTGTCCATCCTAAAGAGAACCTCAGCATCTTTAACTCCTCCACCTCCAGCTCTGTCTCTTGTCTTCTACCTATTCCTAGTGTCTCTAAACCATCCATCATGGCTGGTCTGACAACTGTCCTGTAAACCTTTCCCTTCACCTTAGCTGACTCACAAATCACTCATAATTTACCTTATTTAGGTCAGTAACTGGCCACAGAAAGAGAATGCATAACATACATATGCTTTATATATTATCTAAATTTGATGGATATTTTATTTTAAGAAATGGACAAATTCTTTCCGTCACATCTGCCTATTGTATCGCTTGATACAAGTCAAAAAGTTTGCTTGGTTATTTATTATACGTTTTTTTTTCTGGCCAGTAACACATTATACTGTACATCATGGATAAAATGCAAAATGAAAAAAGAGCAAACGTTTCTTAGCTCAGAGTAAAAGAACCAGTGAAGAGACAGAGGAGAAATATACATCTTAACATGTTGTTAAGATGTTCCCACTCACCAAGCCTGCGCTGCATAATACTTGAAAAATACATGAGTCAATGAAGCCGTCAAAACTGCTTCTCCCATTGGGGAGCAAGCGTCCCACATTAAAAGACAATGTTATGAGGACACGGCTAGTAAATTTGACACACAGTGATTTAACTATTATTCATATATTTATAAAATTTAATTTTTATGGCGTCCAGTCAATGGTGCAGCCACTAGGGAGAAAAAACAGCCACTAGGGGGCACAAGCTTGTGTTTTTCTTAGTGCGTGTCCCAAGCCTGGATAATTAGTGAAGGTTCCATCAGGAAGGGCATCTAGCGATAAACTTTGGTCAAATCAAAGATGTGAGACAACAAAATGATTTCCATCAGTTGGGGCCCGGGTTAACAACGTTGCCAAGTCTTTAACCTACAGGGTACTGGAAATGAAATAGTTGACTCAGTGTGGCAACCCCTGAAAAAGGGACAAGTTGAAAGAAGAAAATGAAGAAACTGTCCATTCACTTCATCAAAGATTGGTTCTTAAAATAATTCAACCCTTTATCTAATTGCAATTAATATGAGGAATAGATTTTTTTTATTATATTGTAGTTCAGCAGGTAATAAACAACACAGGGAACTGGTCGCAGCAGATTGTCAACAAGCCTGTAGCATCAGGAAGTTCCCTGCAGGAGTGTGTAACCCATAGGCAGCTCCTCCTCTTTTTTTGTTCTGAGTGAGGAGAGCACGACAGGTAAAGTTGGAAACAGTGCGTGTTTAGTCTCCCAAAATAATGAGGCGGATGTTTGATCTACCGTGAGCAGCGTTGAACTCCAGCTGCCGCCGTATGTTTGGCACGGAAATAGAGCTCACGACAGAAACATCACCGCCGCCGCAGTGTATGTGTAGCATATTGGTGTCATCTCCATCCCTCAAGGCTATTATCCTTCAGCTGGAACTGAGGCTTTCCACCAGAGTGGGAAGAGGGAGCAGCTCCTGACAACAGAAACCTTCAGACATCTATGAGGACCAGACGGAAACTCAGACTGCAGCAAATGTGCAGATCGACAAAAGGACTGATGGAGGAAGAAAAATTTAATTATGGATTTTTTTTTTTTTTACCAACACTCTTTCTCCTCTGCAGTTCATGACCATGCATGCTTTTATGCAACAGTCTCTCTGATTGTTGCTCAGCCTGTCTGTGTTTCTGGCACTGACTTTAATAGAAAAGCGTGTCTATCATTGAATAGGCAGCTGTCAAAGTGTGAAAACAAAACCACACAGCCAAGAGACACTCCCTCAGCCACACACAAAAACAACACACAGGATTTCCCATGAAGAATATTACACCCCACGACCAGTGATATTGAAGAATTGGTCTGGGATCTCAGTAACGAGAACTACCCCCTAACCTACCTACCCATCTACCTAACTTCCTACCTATCTACCTAACCACCTACCTACCTACCATCTTCCTAACTTCCTACCTGCCTACCTACCTACTTATCTACCTACCTACCTATCTACCAATCTATCTATCTTTCTAGGTAGCTAGCTAACTGGCTATCCGCTATCTGTCTGTCTAAATCAGGGGTGGGCAAACTTTTTGACTTGCGGGCCACAATTTCTCCTAAAATTGGACACGGGGCCGAGTCAAGAGCAGAGAGACGGAGCGTTCGTGTAAGCTAAGATATATGGCAAGTAAAAGTCATGTATCAAACCCAAAATACTAAATTTCTAATAGCCTTTATAATGTAATCTACTGGGAAAACACAGGCATTGTAGGGAAAAGTCGGAAGTTTGATTATAATAAAAATAAATTATTTAATTTGGACAGGGATGGCGGGCCGCATTAAAAGGCTCAACGGGCCACATGTGGCCCCCGGGCCTTAGTTTGCCCACCCCTGGTCTAAATGATCGGAAGAACAAATCAGGTTTAGCGAGACACATTCCATTAAATTTATTCCACACAGTTTCTTCATCCACACAGTAGTGAACCGGACCACCTGTCAAATTGTGAACCTCAGTTTAGTCCGGGAGCCATAGTGTTTGTGAACCTATGGTATAGTGTTGTTTGTGCCTTCCGGGGTTCGATTCCCAGAGAAACTGCCTGCTTGGCACTTGCAGAGGGAGCCAGAAATTGGGTTTCTTATTGGCGGCTAACACAGGAATTACACGAATGTAGGCAAAATGTATTTCTTGTTATTTAGCCATAAGGAAACATCAAAAAATCATAAATATGTGTTTTTCTTTGTTTGATAGATAGGTGGCAGTGTTGGCCCAGACGTTAAGGGAGTGCACTTGGGTCCACAAGGCTTGTTCAAGTCCACTGTCGTGTTGCCACTTGCTCTGAGTATAGCACCGCCCCAACTTATATAACTTCCAGTGGCTCAACACCCAGAGAAAGGCTCACCATATGGTGCAGTGTGATTTAGGTGCTAGGCGTGGAGATTGCTGCTCCAGTAACCCAGTAACAGATAAGCTAGATAGATACATAGATAGATGGATAGATATAAAGAACTTTATTAATGTCTCTGGTGTTCTCTTCAGAAAATTAAGGATAAAGGAAATGTCTAATCAGGGACTTGAACCCTGGACCCTTAGATTAAAAGTCTGCAGCTGCATTGACAGACGTATCCACTGCATTGAACTAGCTACCTAATTGGAAATTAATGAATCTCATGTTAATATTTTATCCTCCACTCATGTCATTCCAGACTGCGATCCGTCTTGTCTGTCCTGCCGTGGACCCCACACTTTCTCCTGCACCAGTTGCAGAGACAGCGAAACTCTGGACGGTCACAGCCGCTGCGTACCATCGACCGACAATTGCCCCACTCACCACTACGAGGACCAGGATGGGGAATGCCACCAGTGCCATAAATACTGCCACAAGTGTTCGGGTCCCGGAAAAACCCAGTGTCTCAGCTGCAACCAGGGACACTTTCTCCTCAGTGAGTGCAGTTTGGTGTTTTGTCAGTGACTCCTGTACCGTTCTCTGGGAAACTTCTCTGTATCTCTGGCTTGTTAGCAAAGTTACACGACTTTTGCTGTTGTTGCTGCAGATGGCACATGTGTGGATGAGTGCACGTCAGGCTTCTACCAGGACGTGCTGGCACAGAAATGCGAGCCTTGCCACCCGTCCTGCGACAGCTGCGTGGGAGGGAACCGCCACGAGTGTCTCGCTTGTAAAGCCCACCTATTTCGAGAGGGCAAAGAGTGCGTGGAGATCTGCCAGCACAGGTAGTTTAACCCGCTCGTCCATCACCTGAACGCGTCAGCTGTGCACCATCATTAACAAAAGATCAACCAAGTGTCATAATGTCCCCGTGGTCACAAAACCCACTGCTTCTCCTCTGCTATCTTCACCGGTGGCAGTTTGAAGACACGAGCTAATTTAGCCGGAGATTTAAATAGCCCTTCGTGCGGCCTGTAAAATGCTAATTAGACCTGATTTTATTTGGGATGCAGTGATTGGGATAGTTAAATTAACGTGCCGTTAAATTGATGTGCCGTTAAATACCCCAGAGAAAACATAAAGAGACACAAAGGCTATTTATTCCTCTGACATGCCTCCCTCATATCGTAACACCTGCAGTGAGGTGCAGAGCAATAACAGAAGAGAGGATGGACCTGAAGTGGATCAGGTCGAGGCTGAGAGTGAGTTGCGACTAACGTAGTTTGGGCCGCAGTATCCAGGTCCTCAGCTGGTCATGTGACGGTGTAGAAGTGACCTGGTGGCCATGGATAGGGATTTCCTCTGAGGACAAACAGCGCTCTAATCTCATTTCATTTAATTGAATGTAATCTATCATAACTCTCTCCCCCATCTTTGGCTGCAGTCACTATGGAAACACGGGCTTGGGTATGTGTGAAAAGTGTGACCCCAGTTGCGGGGAGTGCATCGGGGGCAGGGAAGACAGCTGCCTGAACTGCACTCCAGGACTCATCTTCATGCGGAAGGAAAGCCGATGCCTTCCTACCTGCCCCGAGGGATTCTACCACTATGTGGCCCACAGGACCTGCGAGCCCTGCCACGCCAGCTGCAGGACATGCTCAGGTGCGGAGTCTCCGATCGGCAGCAGTGGCAGAGTAAAACATATGCAGATGTCAGGCTTCAGGTGGGGAAGAAGTGGAAATGGAAGCCTGGAGAATAAACGCAACTGTAGGAAGGAATTCTCAAGCAGCTCAGGTTTAATTAGACAGGGTTCAAATCCAAACACAACAATAAAAGCCTTCCCGTAATATAAGGAAAATCAGTAAGGTTATATTTATTTACGTATTCTATATACTGTATATTTTATATATATATATATATATATATTAAGAGAGAGATACATTGTTCCCGCTCTACATCACAGTTCTAATTTCGCTGTCTTATTACATTTTTTATAACCGATTACGTGAAATTTGCGCTATATAGTGTTCTATTCTGGTTTAGAAATTGGCATGAACAATTGCCATTTGCGAAACCAATGCTGGTAGATTACTTCACCGGGACTAGATCGTACAAGGGCCAGTGGCAAACTGTAGACCTGGACTCTGGACCTTCCCTTCACCTCTAGTGTGCATTTATTGGATGTTTTTACTAGAAAGGGTGCTTTCAGAGGAGGAGCCAGAGGATACTGAGTCCTTCCCATAGGCGTTGAAACTTTTTGTACTGCGATAATGTAAAAATAAATGTATTAAAATACACATTTTGCTTTTCTATGACGATATAACAAAATTTAATCTGTTAAAATTTTCGACAGCTTTTTTTTGCTATTCTACCACTATCCTTGCTTTCTTCTATCTCACTTAATTCAATCAGCGGTAACGTATATATATTTGCTATGTCCTGTGTATTTGCAAATACCCAGAAAATGTTGACGACATGATCCCGCCCATTACTCAGTAGCGTATGATTGGTTAAGATAACTGTCAAACTGTCACTATTTTACCAAGATAGCTGAAAAAATTTGGTCCAATTCCCATTCTATTATTAACCCATTGTTTCCCACTAAATATTAGTCAATTTCTTTATCAGTTTATGGCTGTCGATTATATACTCACTCAATAAAAAATATCAACAAAATATTAGCAATACAAAAATTCCTTCCAATATTTTTTCTTGGCCAATCACTGAATACCTTGAAGGCCCTGACGGTTCCCCTCTGCAGTTATCCTATTTGGCCGACTCATGATTGGCATCTTGTCTGTCTGATCCTGTCCATCCTTGTCTCTCCTAAAGAGAATCATAAAAGAGAGATTGTTGTCTGTAGGTTACATCACTTTAATTTAGTATTTTGAAACCGAGGCTAAGATTTGTCCTACAAATGCAAAAATACTTTTAAAAAATGCAACTGAAGTTTGAAGCAAATGGGTTCGACAAAGTTCTATCTAATTAAGTTTTGGTAGAAAATGCTAGTACACTACACTAGTTCAAGGAAGTTGAAATATAATATATAGAAAAAAATGTTTTTAGAAAAAAGCCTTTATATACAAGAATTTCAGCAATGGCCTTTTGTGACGTCCATTCACGTTAGATCTGGAAAACTGTTAATAAAAACTTCAAAAAGAATAGTTGGAAGATTATACATTTTCTGTAAAGTTTTTTTTTTCTGTCCTTTTACATTTTGAGTGAATGTATCCTTATGTGCTGTACATGTAGGAAAATCTTCTCACTCATGTTCCACCTGCTACACTGGGAACCTGTTGTCTGAAGGAACCTGCGAGTCCTCATGTGACATTGGCCAGTTCCCTGTTGTGAAGGTAAGAGTTTCTACACACGCACTGTACAGTCAGCCATGTGTTACTTGTAACGCCGTTACGTTACGGTCTACTTTTCTCAGTTACTTATACCGTAACGCATTACCTTTCCCATTCAGTAACGCAGTTATTGTTACTGTGGTGTAAAGGGGATTGTTACTCGTTACTATCTGTGGTCCAAATGGACGCCACGGAGGGAGGACTGTGTGGCAGCGTAGCCTGTCCACACTAACTGAACCCATGCGTTGAAAAGGAGTGATGATTGGTTGACATAGGTTAACGTTTCAGGCTAGGCCAATCAGAAAGAGACCTGGGTGGGTCTTCTTGCCTTGTAGGGAAATAAACAGACACACACGCGACGCGGTACAGCAGCACACACCCACAAGCAAGACGACGGCAAGTGGCACGTTGATGTTACAATAAAGATGCCAAAATGTCTAAACACATATTTTGTTTTTATTGTACCACTACATTTTATTATGATAGTTGATACAGGACACAACAGTAAACTTTTTAATGACTTTTTATAATTATTATTTAAAGTAAAGTAACTAGTTAATAGTTACTTTACTTTAGTACCGTAATTTCCGGACTGTAAGCCGCAACTTTTGTCACACAATTTCAACCCTGCGGCTTAAGCAGAGATGGGGCCAATGTATGCAATTTTTTCTAACGTACCGCTACCTTGCAGAAAAGGTAAGAGCGAGACGGGTGGTGTCGAGGAAGACGCAAGTCACAACCGCCAATAAACACCGTAGAAGAAGAAGAAGTTTAACGTAGGATAACGCGCTTTGTACATTAATAAAATTAGCATAAACTGATCCTCATCATGGAAAATGCAAAAAAGTAAATATCTCATATTTCAACGTGGGCAGCTTATAGTCAGGTGCGGCTTATAGTCCAGAAATGACGGTAACTAGTAATGTAACTAGTTACTTTTTTCGGGGCAGTAACTGATAAAGTAGTAAGTTACTTTTTTAAAGTAACTTGCCCAACACTGACAGTCACTGACATACAAAGTAGACCGTAACCCACCTCTCATCGCAGTGTCATCAGCGTACGTGTCGATAATATGCATCAGTTTTCTCCCTGTCTGTCGATCACCAGGGTTCGAGCCACAGCTGTGAAGATTGCCACAGCTCCTGTCTGGAGTGCCGGGGTCCTGGTCACACCAACTGTACCGTGTGTCCTGCCCAGGCCATTTTAGAAGCCGGGGGGCGCTGTCTGCTCTGCTGCCGCCACGGGGACACGGAGGAGGCTGGGATACGACAGCAGCACTGTTGTAACTGCACAGAGAGTCGAGGTTATTTCGTCTTCTTTTGGCTCCTCCCTTTTTTCAGGGGTCGCCACAGCGTTTTCTATCGCACCCTGTCTTGTATCTTTAACAATATAACTCCAACTACCTCCATGTCCTCCTCCATGTTATACCTTCTTAACTTCAGTTTTTAATTTTTCAAACACATTCACACCACAGACATTTAAGAGAAAACTAAAAAAAAAAATGAATGGGAGACGAGTGTCTCGCGAAAAACTCCCAATTCACAGCTCCATTTGTCAGCTCTGAAAGATCTCTCCAGAGCAGGAGGAGAAACTATAATTTGACTGACTGAGCTCCATGAAACTGTGAAAACCTGTGCAGCAGAAAGCAGTCAGCTAATCAATCATTTTTATTTAAGCCCAAAGCAGTGTTTCAGAATAATCCAGGTGGAAAAAGATCAAGAATATGGGAAAACTCAACATGAAGAAAAAAACGGTCGTCAATGACGCTGCCACCTGCTCGTGTTTTTGAAATTATTTATGGAGGGGGTTTTTTTGTTCGATATTTTTACTTGTATAAAGTCAAATCACATGAGTTTAAAATTTCACTTCTTATTTTTTGTCACAAATATATGTTTAAATATGTTTAACATTTCAATACAGAGGCAGGAAAAATGCATATCTGTCTCTAGATTATTAATCTCATATGGGATTTATTTTTCTACAGTTAATTGTCTCCCTGAGTTTCTTTTTTTATCCATCACCTTGTTTGTAAAAAAGTAAATAGTCAGCTAATCAATCATTTTTATTTAAGCCCAAAGCAGTGTTTCAGAATAATCCAGGTGGAAAAAGATCAAGAATATGGGAAAACTCAACATGAAGAAAAAAACGGTCGTCAATGATGCTGCCACCTGCTCGTGTTTTTGAAATTATTTATGGAGGTTTTTTTTTTTGTTCGATATTTTTACTTGTATAAAGTCGAATCACACGAGCTTCAAATTTGACTTCTTATTTTTTGTCACAAATATATGTTTAAATATGTTTAACATTTTAATACAGAGGCAGGACAACTGCATATCTGTCTCTAGATTATTAATCTCATATGGGATTTATTTTTCTACAGTTAATTGTCTCTCTGAGTTTCTTTTTTTATCCATCACCTTGTTTGTAAAAAAGTAAAT
>JAFBJS010001545.1:53298-69401 GCA_016785265.1 Paraplagusia blochii
TATTATGCTTTTGTGCTTTGTTTGCTCAATTTCAGATCTGAGTAGATTTATTTTTGGGTTATTTCTTGATTTTTTTTGAGTTAAGAAATTAAGTTTTCTTTTTGCATTAATTTCCATTTGGTTATACTTTATTTTTTCTGTCTTTTTTGTTTAATCCCAATCTAATGGAGATCCAATCGAATCTATTTCCATTTTATATAAATATATACACATATTTAATATATTTTTCATCCAATCAAATGTATCTATTTGCAATGCAACCCAGCATAATCCGGTCTAATCCCATCTAACCGACCATAATCTAATTCCAATCCAAAACTAAATGTTATCTAAAAGTTATCTTCTAGCCTAATCTAATTCCAACCCAAGCTAATCCAACTTAATCTAACTTGCTTATTTAGTTTAAATACAATTAAATACAAAAATACAAATACAAACTGTAATTCCAAAATGTCATATAAATCTTTGTTGAATCTCACCTTACCTGATTCCAATCCAGTCTAATTTAATCTACAGTAATCTAATCCCAATCTAATCTCCTTCCAGTCCAATCTAATACGAAAAAATCTTTAGACAGATACATTTACCTGTGAATATAGCACCCTCTGCAGGTGAGAAGTTTTTTTTTAAAAGTGTGTCCCCTATCTTTAGGAGAATGTGTCCTCAGCACCAACCTGGCCTTCACCAACGATGAGGTGGAGGAGTTGCGGGGAAACCTGACGCTCTTCGTCATCGCCTGTATTCTACTGGTGCTGGGACTGGTGGCCGTCATCTTCATCATCAAACACTCGCGCTCCAAAAACGCGCCCCGCGACCTGCCACGTGGCTATGAGAAGCTGGGATCTGGTGGAGGCTTCGGCGGGAAGAGCAGCAGCAGCAGTAGACAAGGAGGCTCCTCCATTTACACCGGCAACGCCAGTTCCTCCGGGGGGCGCCTTCAGGAGACTCAGATGGTTGACTTTGCCGACCGTCGCTCACGGAGTAAGATGGAAGATGACAACGACGACGAGGAAGACATTGTGTACATGGGCAAGGACGGAACCGTGTACAGGAAGTTCCGCTACGGGCAACTGGAGGACAATGAGGACGAGCTGGAGTATGACGATGAAGGCTACAATTTTCGCTCAGGCAAAGACATTTTTAAATAAGTCTCTTTCTTCAATTCCTGCTGTTCTAGGCTCTGTGTCTGTCGTGTATGTGCTGCCTGGGGAACAGAGCTGGTTCCAGATCAGATCTGTTGGTGATCTGAGACACAAGGATGTGTTTATGAAAGATTTGATTTAGAACTACAGAAAGTTGAACATTCTTTAGTATCTTCAGTGGAACCTCGGTTGTCAAACGCCTTCCATTTAGTTCTTGAACAACCTTTTTTTAGCTAAATTCGCCCTAGCTGCTGTAGCATATCTCGGTTGCCGATCAGGAAACAATGCTTCACATGTTGCAAGTGATCGCTAAGAAACTGTAGTCTTGTTCCGCGCTCAAGTTATGCTAGCCAAGTTCTAGTCAGATTTTTTTTCGAATCACCATTGGGAAAAAAGAAATAGTGAGAAGAACAATGGAAGTAAAGAAAGATTATACGTGGGGAAATTTGACGACGACCCTTGCGTTTTAGATCGATGTTACGTTTTTTGTTTTTTTTTAGCAAAATCGTAAATTTTAAACATCATCAAAGAAACAAAAAGGCGACTCTGATCTTTAAGCAAACATCTTAGATATTAAATGATAGTAAAACAAGTTGCTACTAAATTGGCTCAACAGAAATCAGTTCGCTGGTGACAGTATTTGATTTGTGAGGAAACAGAGTGAATATCGTAGCATCACGACTCCTCTTATATGTTTTCTTTGATTTATTTTATGAACTTTTACAAAAATACCGTTGACATATTTGGATAAGTACTCATTCAAGGTCCAGGAATGAATGAATCATTTTTTTTAAGTGGATTCCTACAGGAAATTGTATCAGTTGCCGATCCTTTCAATTCACCCATGACCTTCGGGAATGAATAAAGCTTGAGAACTGAGATTCCACTGTATTACATGCAATATTGACTTTTTTTGAAATGTTGAAAATATCTTATTCTTTTCCAATGCTGTGTTTGCTGTTAAGAAATTCAGATTAAATCAGAGAAAAAAAAATGTTCTGAACATGACTCTCGATATCATTTTAAGTCAGATCTTAAAAAAATCACTTTTTTGCTTATTCTTTTCCTTGATTTTTTTTAGGCTAACGTTTACAGATTTCAGTTTTATTCAGAGACGAAGTTATGATAAATGTTTTTGAAGAAAATAGTTAAATATATTTTCTGCATAGTTCTCAATTAAATGGATCATTATGAATATTTTTAAAGAAAATTTTATTTAATTTTATTTTTTTCAAAAATACCAGCCTAGAACCTTGTCTTAAATCAAATTTTGGTGTACTAAAAAAGTATATTTTTCAATTTTTTTGTATTTTAAGGCGAATGGGTTTTTATCACTTTTGAAAAACTTGAAAAAAAAATGTTTTTGGAGGAGTAATGATCCCAGAATATTGCTGCTATCATATGTTATGATGTGCAAAATATAGCACATATTTCTATCATAGCACACAAAAATATATTTCTCAGAAAAAGCTAAGAATTTGAGTACTTTTTTGTATTACTAAAGGATCTTTAATTTTTTTTTCAATTTTTTTTTTATTTTGAGAATTTATCAGCCGAGCATTTTACTATTAGCAAAGGTCGATGTCCCAAAAATCACGTCTAATCTAGATTTTAACCAAATGAAATAGAAATAGCCTAATATTTTAATGTGAAATTATGGCCTTGTTCAGTTAAAGGAACTATAATTTTTGAGAACTTTTTAACGGTTACAGCATTCAGTTTTTGCTGTTGTCAGCAATTGGACTACTGAGAAACAATATTTTTTTTATCCATTTTTGAGAAACCTTTTATTTTGAAGAACTTTTTCAAGAACTTATTGTCTTATTTGTCTTTTTTGAGTAACTGTTATTTGAATTTTTTTTTCAAAATCCTATTAGACTACAATTGCAGTACAATCAAAGGTTTTTTGTTTTTTTTTTCAAAATTTTCAACCACAAAAATATAAATATAAAAGTATTTTACTACTTTAAGTAAGTACTCATAGAATTTTACGTCAAGAAATTTACTCCAATCAAAATTTGGTGCTGCCAATTTTATTCTGAAATTCACTTAAGAAATCAGAGATAACTATTTAAGGCAATTATGATTTTTTTGTCATTTCTGAGAATATTTTTTTATTCGTCTTCAGAAGAACTCTTCGGAATTATAACCAGATTTTATTATTTATTTTTTTTAATTGGCTTCTTGAAAAAACATTTTTGAGAAATAAAACAGACTTTTGTACGCAAGTGAATATTTTAGTACAAATATTAGCTGTTTTTGTGATGTTTGTGAAAAGAATTTTGAATTTTTTTTAAGAATTTATCATTGAAAATGTATTTGTTATTTTGATTCATAAATTGGTGTAGCAAATATTATAAATATTCACTGAAAATATATAACATTTTCAGGACACCAATGGAGATAGCTAATAATTTCAAGTAAATTGAGGGAATTCTTTTGAGCAACCTTTATTTTATTTATTTTTTTATAAAATTATTTATGATTTCTTAACCATCAATGATTTTGCTGTGTTCAAAGGATAATATATAATTTTTTTTATTTTGGAAATGATTTTGATGGAGCTCAATAATCCAAGGCACAATCACTTTATTTTAATAAATGTTATTTTAGGCCAAAAACTTAAAACTTTTGTGTGGAAAAATTGTAAATTATTTCAGATTTGTAATCATAAAAATTTAAGTAAATAATTTAATTAGTTTTTTTTTATTAGTGTTTCTCTGCGAATTAGCTATTTGTTATTTTGGGAAACCTTTTTTGAAAAACTTTACACACAAACATTTTTCTGTGATCAAAATTTGCTCTACCAAAATATATTGTTTTAGAATGTTGACCTTAGAAATTGGGGTTAGGGTTAAGGTTAAGGTTTGGATTAAGGTAAGGATTAAGGTTAGGGTTAAGGTTAGGGTTAAGGTTAGGGTTAAGGTTAGGGTTAGGGTTAGGGTTAAGGTTAGGGTTAAGGTTAGGGTTAAGGTTAGGGTTAGGGTTAAGGTAAGGTTAGGGTTAAGGTTAGGGGTTAGGCTTGAGTTAAGGTTAAGTTTAGGGCTAGGGTTAGGGGTTAGGGTTAAGGTTAGGGTTAAGGTTAGGGTTAAGGTTAGGAGTTAGGGTTAAGGTTAAGGTTAGGGTTAAGGTTAGGGTTAAGGTTAGGGTTAAAGGTTAGGGTTAAGGTTAGGGTTAAGGTTAGGGTTAGGGTTAAGGTTAGGGTTAAGGTTAGGGTTAGGGTTAGGGTTAGGGTTAAGGTTAGGGTTAAGGTTAGGGTTAGGGTTAAGGTTAGGGTTAGGGTTAAGGTAAGGTTAGGGTTAAGGTTAGGGTTAGGGTTAGGGTTAAGGTTAGGGTTAGGGTTAGGGTTAAGGTTAGGGTTAAGGTTAGGGTTAAGGTTAGGGTTAGGGTTAAGGTTAAGGTTAGGGTTAAGGTTAGGGCTAGGGTTAAGGTTAGGGTTAAAGGTTAGGGTTAAGTTTAGGGTTAAGGTTAGGGTTAGGGTTAAGGTTAGGGTTAGGGTTAAGGTTAGGGTTAGGGTTAGGGTTAAGGTTAGGATTAAGGTTAGGGTTAGGTTTAGAAAAGATCCACCTCTGTTTACGAGGTGGCCATGCTCCCCCCACCCTAGGTAATTTTCTCATATTAACTGTCGTCCATTGTTGCCCAGGAGCTGAAAATGCCTTCCAATGTGCAGTCATCGTGAGTACGAGGTAATTATATAAAGTTTATTTAAAAGGTAGGTACTATTCCCACATTAAAAGGCATAAAATCCACAGACTAAAAGTAAAAACATTTAAAAGAAAGACAATGTTTCACCCTTCATAGGTCTTCTTCAGGTCTTTGTTCTCTGTGTCAATGTTGAGAGTGGAAAGCATGTCGGCACATGCTTCGAGCTCGTGGAATGCACCACTGTGTCGTATGTGTGTGTATTGCTTTTAAAAAGTCACTATAAAGTGACCAATAAGTGACAGGTCGGGAAACACTGACGCGTCGACGCATGCATTGAGCATGTCACTTTGAAAGTCACGTGACCGATACAGGAACTGCTTCCAATTCACATGAACGCGCCAAACTGTGTCTGTGAGGACACACATTTGTCAATAGGACATATCGGCCACAACAAGGAATCTCCATTGTGATCTTATTCCATCTCATCATTGAATTATGGCGCAGGCTCCAGGAAAAAGAAAGGTTTCCACCATCTTGATCTCATATTGGAAAAGGAGAAATTGCTACTTCAAAATTGGAAGGACAACTGTACCAGTTGTCCTTCCAATTTTGAAGTAGTAATAATTAAAAAAATTACTTCAAGACGTAGGAGAAAAGTTTTATTTTAGTAATAAAAACAGTCCACAAGCATCCTGATTTACAACATTTTCACTTTCGTTTTCATGTTATGAATCTAATCATTGATTAATTGGTGTATATAAAAACTTATTACCAAGTATTACATAAAAAAGTATTCAAAATGTGAATGTCAAAACGGGAACAAATTACATTATTGTATATACTAGAGCGTCATAGAAGTGTCAGTTGAGTCTGTCAACAAGGTTGCCTGTAGTGAATTTTTACGTCCAGTAGGTGTCAGTATTCAGTGACACAGTTTCAACACAGTATCGATACATTTTTGCAATGTGTTGAAACGCTTCACAAGGCCTCATCAACCCATAGGGTTAGAGTTATGGTTAAGGTTAGGGTTAGGGTACGGTTAGGGTTAGGGTTAAGGTTAGGGTTAGGGTTAAGGTTGCGGTTAGGGTTAGGGTTAGGGTTAGGGTAGGGCTAGTGTTAGAGTTAGGGTTAGAGTTATGGTTAAGGTTAGGGTCAGGGTACGGTTAGGGTTAGGGTTAAGGTTAGGGTTAGTGTTAATAGTTAGGGTTAGGGTTAGAGTTAGGGTTAGGGTTAGAGTTAGGGTTAGGGTTAGGGTACGGTTAGGGTTAGGGTTAAGGTTAGGGTTAGTGTTAAAGGTTAGGGTTAGGGTTAAGGTTACGGTTACGGTTAGGGTAGGGTTAGGGTTAGAGTTATGGTTAAGGTTAGGGTTAGGGTACGGTTAGGGTTAGGGTTAAGGTTAGGGTTAGTGTTAAAGGTTAGGTTTAGGGTTTGGATAGGGTTAAGGATAAGGTTAGGGTTAGGGGTAAGGTTAAGGTTAGGGTTAAGGTTTGTTTTTAGGATTAGGGTTAGGGTTAGGGCTAGGGTTAGGGTTAGAGGTTAAGGTTAGGGTTAGGGTTAGGGTTAGGGTTAGGGTTAAGGTTAGGGTTAGGGTTAGGGTAGGGTTAAGGATAAGGTTAGGGTTAGGGTTAATGTATTGTATATGAAAATATTTAGTATTAAATAAAGAGGGTTAGGGTTAGGGTTTGGTGTTTAGGGTTAGAAATTGGGTTAGGGTTAGGGTTAGGGTTAGATTTTTCATGGTTTGGTTTAGGGTTAGAGTTAGGGTTAGGGTTAGTTTTAGGGTTAGGGTAGGGTTAGGCTTAAGGTTAGGGTCAGTTTTAAGGTTAGGGTTAGGGTTAAGAGAAATGTATTGTATATGAAAATATTAAGTATTAAATACAGAGGGTTAGATTTTGCATGGTTAGGGTTAGGGTTAGATATTTTATTGTTAGGGACAGGGTTAGGGTTTGGTGTTTAGCATTAGGAATAGGGTTAGGGCTAGGGTTAGGGTTCGATTTTTTATGGTTAGGGTTAGGGTTAGGGTTAGGTTAGGGTTAGAGTTAGAGTTAGGGTTAGGGTTAGGGTTAGGTTAGAGTTAGGGTTTTTGTAGTAAAATTGAATTCTCTACCTGTCATTGTAGGAGACTTTAATGCACACTCCACCCAGAGTAATGTCCACCATAAGCCTCAATTTGTGCTCGTCATCGGCCAGAGTGATGCACTCTTTAATTTGGAGACATTGAACATAGTAAGGATGTCCTAATATTCTCTTTATTTTTCTCCCCTATTAGTGAGAGTTTAGAGTTATTGTAGGGTTAAGGTTAGTATTGAAATCAATATCCAACAGAAAATAACTCCAAAAGAAATGATTCAAAACGAAAATAGAATAAAAGCACAATTAAAAGCACATGTTAAAAAATGTTTAAAAGAGTAAATTGTTTAAAAAAGAGAGACAACATTTTGATTATTAGGAACAAAAGTGTTGGAGTTGGTTGGGGTTAGAGTTAGGGTTAGGGGTTTGGTTTGGGGTTACGTTTATGGTTAGAGGTTCAGGGTTAGGGGAAAAAAATGGAGAAAAATAAGTATTTTGTGTAAAATATTTTTTTTGTTTTTGAAAACTTTTATTATTTACTTTAAAACTCTTATGGTTTTTAATAAAATATCTGTCCCGGATTTTTAAGCAATCACAAGGTAATGGCAAAACAATGGAAATTATTTCAGATTTGCTAATGACAGAAATGTAAATGAAGAGAAAGATTTTATTTTTTAGATTTAAAAAAATTGGGATTGTCGGGATGTTTAGTGCAATCAATAGTTGCTGTGCAGAACCGAATCATTTCAGATCTTTAACCCCAGAAATGTAAATAAATAGGTTTGTTAGTGAAATAAAGCAATGTTTTGCTAATTATTAAAAATATTTATTCAAAAGAAAAACATATTTTACTGCAAATAACAGCTAATTTATCCTTTTGTAATATTTTTTCAAGAATTTATCAACCAAGAACTATTTTCAAATTGAAATTGTGCGTAGCCAAATATTCTTTTCATTTTTTTCTTTAAACCACAGAAAAATAGTTAGCTAATTAATTCAAGGGACATATAGTTAAAAAATCTTGGATTTTAGTGCAGACAAAAGTTGGTGTGTTTTTTTTTCTGATTTTTAACCACATATATAAATACCTGCAGTAATATAAATTACTGCAAATAAGACCTGTTTTGTATTTTTTGAGAAATTTATTTCTCAAGATTTTTTTTTATTAAATAACGGTATTGAAATTTAGTGTGTTTTTTTTTTCAGAATTAAAATCTCTCTAAATCTTTCTATTGATTTTTTTCTTTTATTTCTTTTTTTAAAGTTTTTTAAACGAATACGATTTTGGAAACTTTTTGATTTTAAATCATTTTAGGATACAAATTGAGATAGCTATGTTTTTTTAATTCCCATGAAATAATTTCTTGTCATTTTTTAGAACCTTTGATTCATTTTATTTTTACAAAACTTATCAGCCTGGATTTTAACTTTGATCATAACCTGGTATGCAAATGAGACTTTTTTAACTACAAAAAGGAAATAACTAATGCAAATAATATAATTTTTTTGTGATTTTGGAGAAACATATTTGACAATTTCTTTCAAGAATTTATCAGCCAAATATTTCTGTGATCAGAAGTTGGTGGGTAAAAAAAATTTCTAAATCGTAAAACACATAAATCTAGGTAGCTATGATTTGCTATTCCAAAGGGATTTTTTAAACCCTTTTTACAGCAAAATTTCTTCAAGAACTTATTAGACTTGAATTATATTGCTTTTAAAAGTTTGTGTAGGAAGAATGGATATTTTGGAACCACAGAAATTGAGTTAGCTAAGAATTTTAAGGCAAATAAGATCATTATTTGTCAATTTTAAATATATTTTATTTTTGAAGATTGTTTTATAAAAGTTATCGGCATTGTATTTCACTTTGATCAAATGTTGACACAACAAAAAAGCTTTTTATTTTCCAAATTTGAACCATCTAAAAATGCATCAACATACCAAATAATCACACGTATACACTTGAACAGTGGTACGACTCAAGATCAATTTTATTGAATTCTTAGACAGTGATTTATTATGTTACTCATTACAACATATTGGAGATTCACCGATAAAGAGCATCATTTATCTATGTGGGAACATGCACCAGTGCACACACAGGTGTGGATATTCACACACTAAGACGACATTGTGCTTTAGAAAGATCCCATCTTCATTTTTACACTATTTATCTGACAGTAAACAGTTGGAAACACACACTCACACACACACACACATTTGGCCGAACAGACTTGCACTCACATTGCATGTTTCACCTGATGTAATATTGTACGGAGGAGCAGCAGGTTTCAGTCCCGTTGAGTCAGTAGAAAAAAAAAAAAAAAAGGAACAGAGAAAAAAGGATCAGAGCAGAGAGAAATATATTTCACACCAAAGTACAGAACGCAGTTCTACTGTAGAGGCAACATAAAGATGACTGACGATGTAATGACTGTAAGAGTCTGCTTTTTGTAACAGCACAGGGGGCGCCGCAGTGTAGATGACTTACAGTACGTTCTCCCAACCCCCGAACCTTAGAAACACGCACACAAATACTTGCGGGCCATTAGCGCTGACAGTCTCTTATAATTTACACCTTCACATAGTGGAGATAAAGGAGGACACATTTATTTGTCACTGATGAAAAGTTGAGAAAAATATTCTTCAGATATATTTAAACAAAAATCTTATAACAAATAGTAAATACTTTTTTCTGTAAATATGTTGCGGTGTCTCAATGTTTTTCCCCAAATAATCAAATCAATTATCTCCCGATTCCAAACGATACCAATATCTCAAGGTGGCGACAGGTTAAAACAGTGATTTTACTATTATTTAATAATAATATAACATGTTTGGTAAAATGTATTCATTTATCTATTTGTTGGTCGGCTAATATTATCAGATATCGCTACCTTAAACTAAAGTTACTACTTAAAACATATCAACACCAGTAATGCGCAACATGAAACATTTTGTTGATGACGTTGACACAAACAGGTTCATATATGAGACTGACTTTCTCTTCAAACTCCTTTCTTTCCGAGATGGTAAAAAAAACAGTTTCGCTCCTTGAAAAACAGTGTTTGTTGCTTTGCATTTGTGGGTATATTTTGAGCGGATTGTACAATTCCCGGCAAAAATTGAAGTGTTTAGTTCTTGATTTTCTTTCCTTCTGCTTGGTCTAAAAAAAGGGAACTTTGAGTGTTTCTTGAAGCCAGAAAATTGCCATTTTAAAATGACAGTTTTGTGTCATTTCTGTGGAGAAGAGAAACGTCCCCGTGTCAGCAAAAAATAGAGAAAATCTCTCATTTCTTTTTTTAAAGTTTTTTAAACGAATACAATTTTGGAAAAACTTGGGGAAACTTTTTGATTTTAAATCATTTTAGGATACAAACTGAGATAGCTGTTTTTTTAATTCACATGAAATAATTTCTTGTCATTTTTTTAGAACCTTATTCTTTTTTTTTTTTTATCTATCAGCCTGGATTTTAACTGTGCTCAAAACCTGGTATGCGAATGAGACTTTTTTTAACCACAAAAAAGGAAATACCTAATGCAAATAATATAATTTTTGGTGATTTTGGAGAAATATATTTGACAATTTATTCATTATAAAATGATAGTTTTGCATCATGTCTGCTTTTTTTTATTAATTTTTTTGCCAGGAGTTATAATATGAACATCATAACATAGACACGTAGAAGAATTCTGTTCTCTTTTTCCTACTGACGGGTGACGATTACTGCGATCTGTACACATTCTCCTTTTATTTATTTCTAAGAATGTCCTATCTCTCTTTGCCGATGTCCAATTTCGCCAATATTGTCCTTCAAACTTAATTTCGTTTCTGACATGAACCAATAAAAGCCAATCAAAAACCGTCCTAGGATGTGGAATTCCGGCAAATTTGGCAACACTGATCTTACTGATATTTACGCCAATATCTGGCAACCCTACTTGTATGCTAACAGTATATATTATATATTTATAACTATATAGAATCTGTATTTATTTGAGGACAGAGTACTGGAGTGGTGAGATGCAACAGTTAATTTATGTCACAAGGTTTTTTTATTTATTTTTTTTTTTTTTTCGGTCTCACCTTGTGCTTGTATTGTTGTTTGCTGACGCAGACGTTGACTCTTGCTCCAAAGCACTGAGGCAGTGGAACCACCGGAGGTGACATTATTGCTTCACTGCTTCTCATGCACACGACTACAATACAACTCTATAAATGGCTTCTGCCCGGTGCTGTGTCCGGTGTAAATTGCGTTTTTCTCCACCCTACTGTGAACATTGATGCTGCTCCATAGGTGCAGCCGGGGCCTCGCGCTCCACCTTTTACAGCCTCCGTGCTGCAGGTGCACGGACTGCTAGGTGCTACAGAGTACTTTTTTTTTATACAGAGTAAAAACTGAGGTTAAAAAGAAATGCAGTTTCTTTTGAAACACTTGAAACGCTCGGCAGCTCCACTCACTCCTTCGCATCCATCCGCCTTTCCCGCCTCCACCTCAAGTGGCGGCGTTTTTCCCGGGAAGTTCAGGTGATTCTTCAGGATGTTTGGGTTTTAGGAGCTGCTGCCTCCAGCTGTGTCCGCTCTGCTGAGAAGAAGAGCAGAGGCGTTAAAGACCTGTGTGTTTATGTAGGGCTGATGGACCGATGACACGAGGCCGTTTCTCTTCTCCACGTGGGGACTTGGACGACTTACTCTCCTCTGCTGGACGCCGTTGGCTCCGTTCCCTGCAGGAAACTATTCATTCTTGAATGAAAGGAGAGGGAAGAAGAAAAAAAAAAAAAATGGAGCGTCCGTTAGAGGCAGGATTTATTGCAGTGACGCGTTTATATGCTGCGAATTTAAAGACGTTGCGCGGCCGATAATTCAGAGCGCAATTAGTCAGCGGAAGATTAGCGTTGTAACGCTACAGCTTTGTTCCGTCCGTTCATTATCAGAGCGATAGATCACTCAGTGACGGCCGCGGCCTGGTTTATTACACCGTGATGATTAATGAGATGAAACGTTTTTCGCATCTTTAGCATCTTTTTTTTTTTTTTTTTTTGCGTGGTCTCTTTTTCTACGTTTGCCGAATTCCATCCCAGTCAGGAGAGTGCGTGGGAATTCCGAGAGTTTGATGAACGACCGCTGATAACGCGGGGACACAGAACGGCAGAGATGCTTCCGAAAAAAAGGTTAAGTTGTCAGCAACTGGACTCCTTCTTGGAGTTGAAGGATGTTTCATTCCTCAACTGAGGAATTTCATCAGTAGCAGAGAGAACTTTAGAAGTTGTCTTCGTCACTGGACAAAGATCGGGACATGTGACAAGAAAACTTCTCATTAACATCACGCAGTTTCTCGTCTAAAAAGGTGAGACCAAAAAACAACTCTTCACACCTTTGTCCAGTGGTGAACGGAGTGATTTAGGGCAGTGGTCCTCAACCACTGGGCCGGGGACCGGTACCGGTCCGTGGGTGAATCGGTGCCGGGCCGCAGAGAAATAATGTCTCCTTTTTTTCCCCATCTGTCTATTACTTCCACTTGATCAATAATGCAACTATATTTGATTAGGAAATATTTTCTCAGTGAAGACAACAACAATAAACTCAAAATGAGTCATTGATACAAGATTCTAACCTTGTATACCGGTCTGGTAGCAGAAAATTATAGGCTGGCTGCATGCACAGTTAATCCAGGTAGGAAGATTTTAAAGGTAGGAAAATATTTCTAGTGAAATACATTTACACTAACATGGTTTGTTGAGGTCTAAAGCTGTGATTATCAACCGTTGCCCACCTTTAGAAATCCTTGTTGTCCCTATGCACGGTTAACTCAGGTAGGAAGATTTTATAGGTAGGAAAATATTTCAGAACACCGAAAATTTACTTTTAATAAGGGGTATTTATCTGAAGCAACTTAACGACCGGTCTGTAAAAAATAGAACGAGACATTTAATTGGTGCAAAAAAGGACACGTCTTTCAACTCCAAGACGAAGTCAAGTTGCCGACAACTAAACCCGTTTTGTATATCACGACCTGACATGCAGCGATGCTTACTTTGAGTTCTCGGCCGCTTCCTTCAGCTCCTTGTCCAGTCTGGAGGTGAGAGTTCAAACGACGAAGATGAATATAAAGACACCTGGACAGACCGCTCAGAGGTGGAGGTGGTGCAGTGGACTCACCTAATGATGCACTCAGGGATCTGGACCTGTTCCATGGGGATGAGCTCCTGCAACTCGTCCAAACTGCTCACATACTTTATCTTACTGCTGAACTTGGCGCTGAGACAACGTCGATACGGAGGCACGAAAAACAAAAGTGGAAGAAAATGATCGGCATGTTTACTGTGGCTCACACCACAAAAGAAGAAACATCTGAAACATCTGGTATATTTCTGGCTGTGAGAGTTCATGGTTCAGTAGAAAACGTGTCACGTTCACTTTTTAAGGTAGATTTTAAACCGTTTTTTAACACAAAAATGAAAAAAAAAAGATAAAAATCAACCTCCTGTGACTGAGAATAGCTGGTTTTTCCAGATTTCCTGATCTACATCTTATCTATTCTGATGGATGACGCTTAGTTAACTTCTTATTTAACCTGAGTTAACCTTTGAAAATATATATTTGAACCCCTACTAGCCATGAGTGGTAGTGCGCCTAACTGTTTTCCAATTTGTTTTTCAACTATGCCTTTGTAAAACATCATCAAATAATCCTGAGTCACAAAGTAATGTTAGAAAATTTGCTGAAATTGTTTTAATCTCTGGTGTTCCATGTTTGACGGCTAGTAAATGTTAGTATTTATCATATATTCAACTATTGTTCCAGTTTTTTGTTTTTCAGAAAATCTTCAAATGTATTCCTCTTATATTTTTAAGACTTGAAATTAGTATAAGAATTTTGTTATTGTTTTATTATTGAGACAAATGTGTTTTGTAAATTTTGGTTATATGACTAAAATTGACTTGACTTCCTGTTAGCTGGCATCAAAACGAACCAGACGTTAGTCTCAGGTGTCAAACTCAAATAAACAGTGGACCAGAATTAAAAACCTAGGACTAAGTTGTGGCTAAATGTAAAATTGAAAAAAATTAAAAAATAAAAACAATTGAAGGCAGAAACATACTGTAAAAACTCCAAGTATGGAAACAAACCTTAGTTTTGCATAACGATAGATCTAGAACAACCAGATCTTTATATCAAAAATTTTAATTTAATTAAATTTAATTAATTAAATTTGAAAGTAAAACACCAATCAGTCATACTGTATTTTTTATCTGTCTATATCTGTTTGAATCTGTTCCAGTTCCTTTTATCTTTTTTTTTTCACAAGCCAACAATAAAGAAACGTATAATCTAGAACAGGTGTGGGCAAATTTTTTTAATTGGTTCTAAAATCGGAGACAGGGGCCGAATCCAGGCCAGAAAGGTGGATTTTATATTTGAACTAAGATATATGTCATGTAAAAGTCGTATAAATCCTAAAATAGTAAATTTCTAATACCCTCTACTGGGTAAATGCATTATTGCACATTAAAGGAAGACGAATGATGATAATATAAATAAATTATATCATTTGGACAATCTTGGCGGGCCGCATCAAAAAGCTCAATGGGCCGCATCCGGCCCCCGAACCTTAGTTTGCCCATGTCATGGCTACAACACAGTGCCTTCACCGCTAATACTCCAAACCCTGACAGTCCATAGTGTCTATATACTGGTGGTGCAATTCCTGTGCATATTTGATAGGATCTCACAGGCCAAATATAACGACACTGCGGGCCAGATTTGGCCCCCGAGCCTGAGTTTTGATTTACTTTGACGGTAAATCCAACCATTTACCTGATGAAGGGCTTGGTGACAGCTAGAACAGTTCTGATGAACCACGACGGATGAAGAATAATGAAGGACTTCAAGTTCTTCCTGAGCCTGAAGAATAAAATCCAACAGTGAGCGACTCCGTGGGTGTGTGTCGAGGATCATCATCATCCCAAGATCTCAGGTGACAGGTGACCAACCTTCTGTCGATCATCTGATAGCACTTCTTCAACCATCCGAGGCCGGGCATTCTTCTGTGGGGCGTGGCTCCGTTCAGGTACACAATCATGTAGTCCTCGGCCACCATCAGCTCCAGCGTGCTGATCACGTAGCTGAGGACAGACAAATCATTTCACCAAAGGGCTTTCAGTGTTCAATACAAAAGAATTTTTTTTAAATAAAAAATCAGTTTCCCAAAGATTCTGTGTAATACCACACTGAACCAGAAGGGGTCCGTGGATCAGGGTTTTGAGAACTATAGAATTTACCATAAAATGTGGAGAAGAAATCTATCAAAAATTATTATAAATTCAACTTTCACAACAAGGTGGTGGCCGTAAAATATTGTTTCATGGGCTGCAAATGGCCCACGAGCCACTAGTTTGAGACCCCTGCAGTAAAGGGAGAAGTAAACGAGAGAGCTGAGCCTCTTCAATTAGACCAAATAAAAAAGTATGTTTCCAGTAACCTGACTTTTTTTGCCTTAGAATCTTTGCCTTGAAATTAAAACTAGATTCAGATTTTTATAAACAATTTTCTTCATTTTTTTTCCTTCATTTTTTTTAGTTTGTCTTAATTCTTTGTTTCCACTCATCCAAGTACATGCATTAAACACTCTTTAGAATTTCTCAGTATTACAATGTTAAGTGTAACCACACTACTCTATCACATGTAAATGTTTTTTGGATATTTCAAGTACAGAAAAGATTTGCAAGATTGTATTGAAACTTAAAGGACATAAACTAATTTAATGCCAGACAGGTATAAAAAGTTAGAACCTTGTATCAATGCCTCTGCGTCATGTTAAATACCTCTTAATAAAATTTAATTTCCAGTGTTCTGAAATCTTTTCCTACCTATAAAATCTTCCTACCCGAATGAACTGTGCATGGGCACAACAAGGATTTCTCAAGTGCACACAGCCCATAATTTTCTGCTACCAGAACGGTATAAAAGTTAGAACCTTGTGTCAATGACTCTGCATCATGTTAAACAGCCCTTAATAAAATTAAATTTCCAGTGTTCTGAAATATTTTCCTACCTATAAAATCTTCCTACCCGAATGAACTGTGCATTGGCACAACAAGTGCACACAGCCTATAATTTTCTGCTACCAGACCGGTATAAAAAGTTAGAATCTTGTCAGAATCTATCAATGACTCTGCGACATTTAGAGTTTATTGTTGTCGTCTTCACTGAGAAAATATTTCCTAATCAAATATAGTTGC
>JAFBJS010001546.1:0-17881 GCA_016785265.1 Paraplagusia blochii
CCGGTCTTTTAGGAGCCCGAGGAAGAGCGTTAGTAAACTAGAGAAAATTAGCTCCATGTGAAAATACTGCCTTTAAACGATTGGCCCTGATTTCCTGTCGTTTATCTCCTCAAGTACAGTAAGTGCTCATTTGGCAACAGCCGCTTGGCAACCTCTTAGGGATGAAGTGTTTTTGGGGAAAGTTTTCCAAGAGATTTTACTGTCTGCGTTTTCTTTTTTTTTTTTTTCTTTTTCTTTCAGATTTTATTATTTCCCCTTATCTGACAGAACCTGAGCCACAAACGTTTAGCGTCGGATACGGAAATGATCGAAACAAGAAAATACACCAAGAGTGCAAGTTTCTTTGAGATTTTAGAAATCCTCGCAGAGATAACGGCTTCAACTCGGCTCAGTTTGACAGTTTCCACCAAAAGACAATGAACCATTACTCCAAAATAAACCTACGCGGAAAAAAATGATAAATGAAAAAAAAAAAAAGTTTCTCAGAGTAAAACGTCTACAAAGACACAAAACTTTCAACAACCCAAAAAAAAAAAAACAAAACGTTGGCTAAAAAAACAAAAAACAAAAAAAAACTGCCTCATGGGTAGTTGGTAGCCTAGTGGTTAAGGAAACGGCCAAGTTGCTGCTGAGCTGCCCTGAGTAAGGTATCGTACCCACACACTACTCCCCCTGCCCACTACGGTGATGGGTGAATCTGAGGGATTCAATAACATTTCAAAAGTAAGAATAAATGTGTTTTTTTTTTTTGTTTTTTTTAAATATGTTTTTTTATTTTTTTTTTTTGTTTGTTTTTTGTAGACAAAAAATAAATTTTTGTTTTTACTTGCTAATGTTTAGTTAGCCCACCTGTCCGTCCTGGGTGAGGATCCCCTCCACTGTCGATCACCCTGAGGTTTCTTCCTTTTTTTTTTCCTTTCTGGGTTTTTTGGGAGTTGTTCCTCAGCCGGTGTGAGGGTCTATAAGGGCAGGGGTCTATCTCTCTCTCTCTATATATATTCTTTTTTATTCTTGTTTTTATATAAAGTGCCTTGAGTTAACAGTTGTTATGATCTGTCACTATAAACCAATAAAAGTTGAAGTTGAAGTTAACGTACTTTGCCTCCGATTAAGGGGAAATTCTGAGATACTGTTCAAGGACCACTGTCCTTCAGCTACGTTTCGGCTGAAGGTTAGGGACTTACAAAAAAAGAACCTGGACATGTTCCAGGCACGCTCCTGGAAGGCATTCCAAGGGGCTATAAAGCCCTTGTTAACAGAAATAAATGCCCCACCCGGCAATGTACGACACACGGACGAGTCTCATATCGCTAACACGGTCGGACCTATGAAGGTGCGCCTTAGCGCCAGGACGTTCCGGTGATTATTCCAGACGTACGGTGGGAAATAAATGCAGATGTTATGCTCTCAGACGCCCACGGCTTTATGATTATCACCAGGAGGAACATGACTGGTGATAAGGAGCGTGTTCCGCCTGGGGCAGAGCCAGGCTCGCATTCATAACGCCGTGAATTCCATTTGCGTCCGTCCATTTCATTTGGCCTCGTCCCTCCCTCCTCTCTTCATTACGGACAAGTGTTGACAAATATAAATAACGCAGGAAATCAAATTTGCCAAATAAACCAATTTATTTGCGCCTACCAGCGTTGGCCGCTGTGATGATTTCACGTTATCAGAAAATCGAGTTATCTCTTTCCGACCAGGGGAGGAAAAACACCGCCCCCTGCTGAGCTTTAATTCCTACCGACGCTTGGCAGAACTTTGGAGGAATCTTATTTGTGGGGGAATAACATCCCGCACAAACAAAGCCACACACGGCGGACGGGTGATGGGCGGCGTAGCGGGCCGTCGGGGTGGGTGGTGCTGCCGGAGTGTCCTTATTAATTTGGATCACAGCTTCGGAAGGGTGGGGGTGTTGGAGGTTCAACCCCTGTGACGAGACTCACGCCCTCGGATGGCATCCAAGAGAACTCCTGCAAGCGATTCGCACTACATTATCACCTTTCCCAGATCCCGACAGCTCGGAGGCTAACGCCAGGGGAAAACAACAACAAACCGGAAAACAAAACTTGAAATAAGGGCAACGATCCGACGGTTGCTCCGACATGAATTATCAGTTGTCAGCTGTGATTAAAGCTGTTGCGTACAAGCTGTCAGGTATTAAGGGTGGTGTAGGTGGTAAACAAGGGCCTGCCAATTAAAAAGAAAAAAAAAAAAAAAAACTGGCAGCAGGGAGAAATTTTTCACACTATTTTCTTTTACTCTGTTCTTCGTACAACACTTTAAGATCACTTTTTTTTAAGAGGAATCTTTCTGACGCTTTTTATTTGAAGTTAAAACACCTGTTAAAAAAAATTGGGCGAGCTTCAGGAACTCACAGTAGAGGGCGCAGATGAGCCGAGTGTTTTCTACGATTTGTCTTGAGGAAATGCCGGAATTGCACGGAAAAGTTCGCATAATGATATAGGTATGAATTAACAAGTTAGTTTGGACTAATTTGGTGGGCCAGATGAAACTATCAAACAGGCCTCATCTGTCCCCCGAGCCTTAGTTTGACGAGGTCTATAAGAAATATTACTATTTTGAGGTGGGAAGGTTCACAGTGTGATGAAGTGTGATTTGGGTGGCAGGGGTGGAGACTTCTGCCCCCTGAGACCAAGAGATGGACTAGTGACTAGTTTAACATTACGCAATCTGAGATGGTTTGGACATGTCCAGAGGAGGGACAGTGGAGACACATTGGTAGAAGAATGATCCTAGAGATGGAGCTACCAGGTAGGAGACAAAGAGGAGATTGATGGAGGACATGGAGGTAGTTGGAGTCAGAGTAGAAGATGGAGAGAACAGGGGGAGATGGAGAACGCAGAACTCTTGGTCTCCAGGTGGTGGCGCTGTTTTGAAGGCTCTTCCACCTGTTGCCATAAAATCCATATTTGAAATAGAATTCTACCCCAAACAAAGATGTTTGGTTTTGTTTGGTCATTTCTCCAAATAAAACATCTCCGACCAGGAACCAGTTGATCATTGGGCCGATGCTGGTCCACGGCCCAGAGGTTGAGAACCACTGATACAACCAGTTCAGTTGTTTTAGTGCTATTGTTGAATCTCTTCTTCTGCAATAGAAGATAGTCAACTAAGGTGAAGGGACGGTGGTGAGACCAGCCATGATGGACGGATTAGAGACACTAGGAAGAGACAGAAGACAGAAGACAGAGCTGGAGGTGGAGGAGTTAGAGATGCTGAGGTTCTCTTTAGGAGAGACAAGGATGGACAGGATCAGGAATGAGGTGATTAGAGGGACAACACAGACAGGGAGGTTTGGAGACAAAGAAGCTGGAGAAGACAGATTGAGATGGTTTGGACATGTCCAGATGAGGGACGTTGGTAGAAGAATGATTCTAGAGATGGAGCTACCAGGTAGGAGATTGGTGGTGGACATGGAGGTAGTTGGAGTCAGAGGAGAAGGTGGAGAGAACTGAGGGATTTCCAAAGCCTGTCCTACAGCCTAGAGGTTCCTGGTTTGATTCCCGGTGGAAACTGGTTGATTTTTATTATGATCTCCTCAGTTTTCTGGTCTGATCTTCTCGTACTTTGGGTTCAATCCAGTTCACCATTAAGAATTAGGGGGGGACGAGATCAGGGAAGGGACACGCAGCAGGTCAGAGAAGCTCCATCAGACCAGCCTTGATTGTCAAAGGTCATCTTCTCCACCTGAAGAACATCAGCTGTGATATCTGTGTCCTCCTCACATCAGTGAGAAGATCCTGGGATTATAAGGACCGGCGCGACCCTCACTCTGTTATGGAAATGTCTCCTCATCTGATGGAAACCTTCCTTTCTCCGATGATGAATCCGACACACAATCCCAGTCCTTTGATGTCCTTTGAATGCTGCAGATTGGCTTCCACAGCTTATCTCGCACAAGGTTCTCGTCCCTCGCCCGTAAATCATCCTTAAATCAAACACTGTAATGTATAATGCCTTTCATTAGCGCCGCTCTGATGCAAGACGTTCGGCGGAACCTCTACAGAGGAATTCTCTAATGGCTCAAAGTCGGAGACAGAAGGAGAGAGGCATGGGTGGAGGCATAAATCCAGGCGGAGAGAGACATTAACGGCGGCAGCAGACTGGTGCCTGTCGGAAGGGAAGACGGAGGAGGACCATGAATCACAGAATTAAGGGGGTTTTGAGTTCACGCGTGGCTGCGCCGTGGATCAGAGAGGATATAAAAAGGACAAAGGTGTCTCTATTTGAGGGTCTGCTGAACGTGCAAACAAGAAGAACCTCGGAGACGCACAGACGAAAGGTGGAGGAGCACAAACAGACACTGACGTAGCCACGGATCAGAGTTCACCTACTTTGATTAGTCATTTTTGACGAGATTTTCAAACCAGGGTTTTGAAGGAAACAGGAAGAAGAAGTTGATCCCAGAATGTCCTGAAGGGGCTGCAACCTTAGGATAGGGGGTAGGACTTTTTGGGTATGTCTTTAAAATCTATAAAAATGTGCTACCACTATTTAAACACAGGGTAGGAAGATATTATGGGTGTTTAGAATCCATAAAGAAAATATGCTACCAATTTTAGAATAGAGGGTTGGACTTTTTTTTTTTTTGGGTGGGGGGGTTACATCTATAAAAATATGCTACCACGCTAAAGCCGAAGAAAGGAGAATATTATGCTCATTTAGAACCCATGAAAAAAAAAAAAAAAAAAAAATGCTACCCAAAAAAAAAAAACGCTATCCACTTTAGAATAGAGGGTAGGACTTTTTGGGGGGCCTTTAACATCTATACAAATATGCTACTACCCTTAAAACACAGGGTAGGAAGATATTATTGTTGTTTAGAATCCATAAAAAAATGCTACCAACTTTAGAAAATAGGGTAGGACATTTTTGGGTCTTTAAGCATCTATAAAAGATATGCTACCACCCTAAAAACACAGGGTAGGAATATATTATGGCTGTTTAACATCTATAAAAATGCACTGCCACCTTTAAAACAGAAGGTAGGGAAATATTATGGTTTAGAATCCATAGGAAAAAAAAATATGCCACCAACTTTAGAATAGAGGGTAGGCCTTTGATTTGGGGGGAGAGGTCTTTAACATCTATAAAAATATGCCACCACCCTTAAAACACAGGGTAGGAAGATATTATGGCTGTTTAACTAATATTTTGTTGCATCTGAAGGGACTTGTGTCCTGTCTCTTATACACATCTCCACTCTTTCCTCCTTCCAATACTCGGCCTCCAAATAGAGTTTGGCAGCTAGAGGGCGCAGCAGTCCATGATGTCTGCTCCGTCGTTGTTCACTGAAATTTAGAGATAATTTAATGTTACCAGGCCTGTATCAGATGAGTAAATATGGTAAATATTCAATTTCCGTATTTATTAGTTGTTTATTAGTGTTGTTAAATGACGGACAAATCCATTGTCCCCTGTTTTTTTTTTTTTTTTGACGTCAACCTCCCAAACTTCTCAATTTTCTACCTTTCCTCACAGCTCTCTTCGGCCCTTGAATGGAATTTTCGCTACACCTGTCAATTTTTTCTTTTTTTTTTCTTTTTCCGGGGAAACGCTGATTCAGTCCCTTCTGTCCCACTTTAGTCCCAGACTCCTGATAATGACAGGTATCAGCAGGTTGGGAAGTTTGGCTCCGACAGCCTGGACGTGGCTGAGATTTTCTGCCGACTCAAACTCTGCGCGTTGTTTGTTCTGCTCCAATCGTAGGCCCTCGAATAAAGACGAGACGATTTGCATCCAAAGCCTGGACTTGAAACAGTCATAAAGCTCAGCAACAACAGCGTCAACCAGGCAGGGACAGATGCACTGATGGAATTGCAGTGTCTCTGCCAGCAACGCTTCCAGGGCAGGAATACTAATCGCTCTGCAGAGGAGGCAGCAACATCTCTCCACCGCCTTTTGTTGCACAAGAAAATAATCCAAATTTCAAGGGTCTATAGCGCCACCACTGGTCGATTTATCAACTTTTTATTTTACTCAAACTCATAGTCAATTATTTTCTTTGGATAAAAAACAGGAAGTTTTGCAGGACTTGTCCAAGAAGATTGAACTACTTTGGCAGGTTAGTCAACTCATAATTAGAGCTAAAGCTAGCTAAAGAGACAAAGTCCAACCAGCGAACTTTTATTTTCATTGTAAATGTCCGATCATATCGGTCGACTGGAACATGCAATTTCCTTTCGATACAAATCTAATAACGTAAAACCTGGGTTTCGCCAAATGACATGTGAACCAAAAAAAAAAAAAAAAACACTTTTTTTTTTTTTTTTTTTCCCTTAATACTTTTTTTTTTTTTTTTTCCCGTAATTAATATTGTCCAGATATATTGGCCATCAGAGGACGCAGAAGGAGATCAAAATAAAAACAAATAAAACTGAATTGTATAAATATTACATTTTCAGATGTGAAGCAATTTATTTTAATAATTTACTTTTTTTTTTTTTTTCACTATTTTTTTTTTTTTTTTTTTTTTTTTGTTTCTCCTTTTTTTTTCCTTGTGCCATCGCTCTGCAGAGGAGGCAGCAACATCTCTCCACCACCTTTTGTTGCACAAGAAAATAATCTAAATTTCAAGGGTCTATAGCGCCACCACTGGTCGATTTATCAACTTTTTATTTTACTCAAACTCATAGTCAATTATTTTCTTTGGATAAAAAAATAAACAGGAAGTTTTGCAGGACTTGTCCAAGAAGATTGAACTACTTTGGCAGGTTAGTCAACTCATAATTAGAGCTAAAGCTAGCTAAAGAGACAAAGTCCAACCAGCGCATTTTTATTTTCATTGTAAATGTCCGATCATATCGGTCGACTGGAACGCGCAATTTCCTTTCGATACAAATCTAATAACGTAAAACCTGGGTTTTGCCAAATGACGTGTGAACCAAAAAAATGTCAAACTAACACTTTTTTTTTTTTTTTCGTAATTAATATTGTCCAAAAATATTGGCCATGAGAGGATACAGAAGGAGATAAAAACAAATAAAAAAATTTGTATAAATATTAAACTGAAGCAATTCATTTAAATTTTTTTTTTTTTCCAATTTTTTTTTTGGTTCCACTTCTCGTTTCGACGGAGCCGCTGTGACAAAAATCCAATTTTTACAAATTCCCCCGGGGACGAAACCACATCGTTTGTGATTTTGACTCTGATGAGAATTTTTGCAGCCGCTGTTTAACAACACGCACCACGACACTGACGACACCGCGGCGGGAAAAGTTCACGCAGAGTTTATCGCACTCAGGATAACGACGGATGATGATGATGATGATGATGATGATGATGATGCCACCAGACTGTAACGGTGTGAAAAACAACGTTGCGGGTTGAGACCCGATGAAGTCAGATTCCAGGTCACTGTCACCTGGTTGTCAGCAGGTTTTAAGGACAAGGTGTGAGTGAAACTGACACTGACACATGGTAGACGATAATGCTGATTGCGCTAGGTGTCAATGTGAATGAAGGCTACGTACGTATTAGGCACAAGTGTGTCTACCCCCACCTAGAGGAAAACTCGGAGACTACAAATTGAGCCCAATGGGGAAAACATTTATGTCATACCAGGGCGGTCACTGGACCAGGGGCATTCTGGGAGTTGGAGTCCTGAATGGGACTGTGGTTGTACCTACAACAATATCGGTGTACAGTTTTACGATAATTGCAAAAAAGTCAAACCAATGCTTATTTGCTTAATCCGAACAAATATTGACCAAAAATATCGGCCGACTGATTTTGTATGCTAATGTGCATAAGAATCGTAAAAAAGTTTGTCCACCACTAGATGGCAGCATTACAGCTAGAATCATATTTTTAGGGTTAAATGGCTAAATATATTTATTCAATCATCTTCATCTGCTTATCTGTTACCGTATATGTGTCAAACTCAAGGCCCAGGGGCCAATAGTGGCCAGCTGAGGCAATTTTTAAGGCCAACAGGAGCTTAAAAAATATTTTATATTGTCTGTGAAGCAAGGCTTCCGTAATCTGATATGAATAAATGTTTTTTTTGTTACATGTCAATGAACAAAATTTGTTAGTTAAATTATTAATAATTAACTTCCGTTAGCTAGTCACATGTCTACTGTCCATTGACAACTGCCCTGCTGGGTCATTGAAGCAGCGGGGCAACCTGGCAACCAAGTCTGCTTCCTTAACCACTTGGACACAACCCTTGTCCGAGACTAAATATATCGGTATACATATAGAATCCCCTTTAAGGCAACTTCCTGTTTGTTGCTTCCATTATTGTCTACCAACCACATCCGGAGCTCGACCCCTTAATGTGTTTCTGAAGGAAAGAGCGAAAGATTTTTATCGGCGTCTGCTTTAAATCTTGGCCTAATGTTTACGTTAAAGGTAAAATAGTCCTTGGTGGACGTGATCACGTCCATTACTGAGTCCTTCATTTGAGCCATTCAAGGCCCAGCAGGATGAGGTGACTCATACTATTAATACCAAGGCGGTCACTTCAAACCAAGACGGTGTAGAACAGGTGGTGTAGTGAAGGTGGAACTCGTTGCCATGGGGACGTTGCAACTGTCACCACTGAGCGAAGCTGCAGTTTCACACCACTTCACCCCGATCACCGGGGAGTACGTCCACAAGCTAGAGACAAACTCAAACCTGAAAATGTAGCCGAACATCCAAGATTTCCGAAGATGAATAAGTCCATGAACTCCAAAACATACAGGGCAACAAAAATCCATCCCACCACCCATAGTGGAGCAGGAAGGAGGCAACCACCTTAACCAGGATGGGGTCCTACCCAGGAGGGGATACCCGAGGTTCCACACCAATGAACCAACAAGCCACTGGGGAGCACAAGCCAGTGTTTTTTTGGTGCCAGTCCCAAGCCTGGATAAATGGGGAGGGTTGCGCCAGGAAGGGCACCGGACTAAAACTCTGGCCAAATCAAAGATGCGAGACAACAAAATTATTTCCATACCGGGAAATTGTTGACTACCTGTGGCAACCACCGAAAAAAGAGACAAGCCAAAAGGAAAAGATTTATGAAACTTTGCTAATCCCTTGGGAGTATCCTTCAGGAAACGATGCCTCCGAATTTAACCCGTCACCGTAGTGAGCTGGGGGTAGCTAGCTGAGCTGGCATCCTGGAGACGATACTGTGCTCAGGGCACCTCGGCGGTATCTTGCCAGTAGGTGGATTCAGACCAGGGGCCATGCCGACCCAAGTCGGTTACCTTAACCACTAGACCACCAACTACCCAGGTTAGGCCCCCAACGGCACCAGAAAAAAACAGATACTTTCTATAAAAGACAATCTTCCAAGAGTCTTCCGCGGAAGTGTCTTTCCATCATCTTAGCCGTATCCCTGACGGAGGTGTGAAGTTTGTGGGTGGTGTGAAAAGTGACGTCCTGGTGAGAGTCGACCTGATCTGCTTCCCACCTCGTCCCCTTTGCACTGTTGACACGTCTGTTTACATGTCACCCGTTGACTAAACACCTCTAATGAAACATGACACTCAGGGTGAGGAATCACTTTTTCTTATGTTTGTTGTTGCCGTGATCTATGTGACAGGAAGAAATGTGAGCATCCGTGTGAAGTTGCTTTAATCAGAACAGTGAGTAATGGAGTAGTGGAACTATAAAGGGCCCTGGATTAGCCATCAGCACCTCCTGTTGGCGGCTTCCACGTCAATTACCTTCCGCGAGGGGAAATTTATAGGTGTGCATTCATGCTACAGGAGTTGAAGGATGAGAAACTTTTTTTTTTTCTCTGGGCTGGTGTTTCATAATAATAATAATAATACGACACTGGCAGCAACTTCCAGTGGGTTCTTCACCTACAGTATGGTGTGGTGTGATTTGGGTGGCAGTGGTGGAGAATGTTGCCCTTGAGAACTGATCAAAGATACCCCAGTTGCAAAGATTGATTTGACGTCTCTCTACGACCAAAAAAAAAAAAAAAACCTCTGTCAGTTGTGAATGAGGGATCATACTTATTAAGGGCAGGTGTGTGTACCCCCATCTAGAGGAAAACTACAGGTGGAGCGCAATTGAAAAAAAAAAAAAAATTATTGTCTTTGGCAGATGTCGAGAAAAACACCCAGGGCAGCATGGTGCGGTGTGATTTGGGTGGCACTGGTGGAGAATGTTGCCCTTGAGAACTGCTCACATATGACCCAGTTGATTGTTTTGACGTCTCTCTACAACATTTTGTAGAATATTTTTAATTTTTTTTTTAAAAATACAAATTTTCTTCCCGATATATGTTGTGAATGAGGGATCATTCGTATTTAGCGCAGGTTTGTCTACCCCCACCTAGATGAAGACTTGGGAACTACAAGTGCAGCCTTATTTGGGCGGGGTGGGGGGGATAAAATAATAATTAAAAAAAAATAAACAAAACAAAAAATATATATATATATCATCTGTCATTGGCAGATGTAGAGAAAAATCAGGGGTGTGGTGTGATTTGGGTGGCATTGGAGGAGACCACCTTGAGAACTGATCAAAGATACCCCAGTTGCCCAGATTTATTTGACGTCTCTCTACGACCCCAAAAAAAAAAAAAAAAAAAAAAATGAAACCATTCTTCCTGTTCGACAGATTTCCAAAACAGTTTTGTCTTGTTTGTCAAAATAATGCGCTAGAAACAATTTTTATCTAAAGAAATCACGTTAAATTAGATCGCAAGGATCGGGATGAGCGGAACACAGATACTTATATCTTCCCCGTCCGTGTCTTCAGCCTTGGACGTGTGAGTTTTACCAGGAGCGAAGATTTGACACTAATTGCAGCGTAAAAAAAAGGCAGCGAGTGTTTTCACACCTTAATTTCCTCCATGTGCTGCATCTCAGGAACGTTGTTGCCGCCGCCGCCGTTGCTCTATCCGTCCACAAATGATCCAAATGACAACACTTAAGTTGCTGTTGCTTTGGGAATAATGGCAACTACTTGTCTCCATCAATACAAAGACAGGATCTTCCTCCCACTTCACCGCCTAAAGAAGAAGTGTGAGGAATCAAACCCGTTCCAGGAAAACATCGCAGCCGTTTGTTCCTGTAATTGCCGGGAAATCTCAGCAATTGCATCAAACTAGCAAAGATATCACTGCACAACGGTGGTAAACGTCAGAAAAGCCCGAGTTTGTTAAGTTTCTTGTCACCGTAAAAGAGTAAAAAAAAAAAAGATGTTTTTTTTTTTTTTTTTACTCCAGTGATCTGAAGGTTTGGTTCTATAACCTTGGATGTGATTGTGTGCTAATGCGGCAAAATAAAAGTGGAAACGTACAGCCTGGAAACTCAACCTCTTTATGGGAAAAAATGCAGGAATCAGCACCTAGGCAGCCTGGGTACGACCCCCCAGTATATGGATATACCTAGATTACCTTATTTTGGGGGCAGTTGTTACCTAGCGGTTAAGGAACCGGACTACCACTGAGGTGCATGCTGTCCCCACTCAATGATCCCTAGGGCGCTGAAAGATTGGAGTTCCCCGATCTGGTGATTGGGGAACTTCAGAGGGATCCATAAAGTTCTGCCTTATCTAATCAGACCAAGTCAGCTAAATCTCAGGAACTCCTTCTGCATGTTATGAATTGTTGGGGAGTTGATTGAGGAAAGATGCTACACTTATAGCACCTCAGTGGTAACCTGGCAGCTGATGAGCCTAGATCGCACCTGGGAACCTCTAGTTCCCTTACCACTAGGCCACCTGTATGTCAAGGCAAAAGTAGAAACATGGGCACTTGGTACCGCCAAGTCACCGCTGAGGTGCCCTCACCGTGGTATCGTCCCCAAACACTGCTAACTACCCCTGCTCACTACGATGATGGGTAAAATGCAGGGGCAAAATTTCCCAATTTGGGATGAACAACAAAATCTTTGGGCAGTTGGGGGCCTAGTGGTTAAGGAAACAAACTTGGGTCTGCAAGGTGTCCTGACTTCCAGTGTGGGCATCATCCCGGGCGCTGGCCTAGCTAGCTGCCCCATGCTCACTATGGTGATGGGTCAAATGCAGAGGCAGAATTTCCCCCCCAAAAAGCAACATCCTTTATTGTTTACCTCTCCTAACTCAGGCCAGGAAACAGTACCAGAGTTCCTGGCTGTTGGTGTTGGACCCACAAGACTCCTACTAGACTCCAGGATGCCGCAGCCTGGCGCTAGATATGGGCAGCGGGCCGCGCCAAGTCCACTCATGTGTGAAATGGTTACACTGAAGTGGGTGTTCAACACGGGCCGCCTCCCGCAGCCCTGTCCCTGCCCTCCGTGGTAATATCAGTTAATGTTATGGCAGGAGACAGACGCAGCGGTGATCCATAACAAGTGGCATCTCAGGAGAGGGCGCCGGTGCCGCCAGACGCCTTTAATTAGGCCTGAAAAATGGCAGGTTATTCCGCGGCTGCACTCCCTGATCATCAGGGCTGCGGAGTCGACTCCGCTCCCAACTGGCAAATATTATTTCATCTCCGTGGCTGCTGTGAATAAGTCAATGGGCGTGACAGCCAGGGGGCGGCGTGACGCTGGGCTTCTGGATTGTTGCTCATTTTCTTCTTGCCATTGTTGGAGAGTCAGGCAGGTCTGAGCTCAGGCCACCGTTCAACGGACGCACACAACACAACACAACACACGGCAGGATTTTAATTAATTAGAGATTTAGCGAAGTGATGCAGCCCACGTCTGACGTCAGTCCGATAACAGACACCGACGACTAGTTGTAATTCTCGCTGCGCTTCAACATTTAAATGTCAAACTCTTGCTTTACTGGTTGCACTGTGTGTATTGTTTTGGCCAGAATCCTGTCATGAAATTTTAATTTTGCCCGGTTGTCATTATTCAGCCGGAAATTGCAATCTCATTGGTAGGCGCACGCTGCCCGGAGAGAAGAATCCGTTTGAATAACCAGAGTGAGAAAAGAAAAAAAAAAAAAAAAACTAACGTCGGATGTCAAATTAAACCTTTGTTCTTGTTTTAATGGTAAAACAAGTGGTTTGCTTTTCAAAAATTTAGTAGCGAAATAAAAAAAAAAAAAAAAAAAAAAAAAAAGCTACTGTCATTTCTAATAGCTCCACATTTTTTTTTTTTTTTTTAGCATAGTGTACCAGAGAATGAAACAGCCTGAAGGTGCCAGTATTGATGCATTAGTGTCAAATCAAAGTAAAATATCAGGGAGTACTATTGTCAAGTGAAACGTGGATGCATCTAAAAGTTCAGTGCGATGCAAAATCAAGAAAAAAAAAAAAAAATAAATAAAAAAAACACCTGTTGAGATAAGTACAACCAATCATTGGCTAGCGCGCAGCTTTATAAATCTGGATGATCATAAAAACTAAAACAAAAAACTAAAACACAAAACAAAAAAAACAATCCAAAAAAATAAAAAATGAAACGTTTAATAAAAGTTAATTTAGTCGTGTCTGGGAATCGAACCACCACCCGATGATAGTGTCATAGCTCATTCATAGCATAACATCCGATGATTTTTACAAGTTATCATATTTTTTTTTTTCTAGGAAAATTGATTGATTTTCAAAGATGGTAGCATATTTTTATAGATGCTAAACACCCATAATATCTTCCTACCCCTGTTCAAAGTTGGTAGCATATTCTTATAAATGCTAAACACCTATAATATCTTCCTACCCCCTGTTCAAAGGTGGTAGCATGTTTTTATAGATGCTAAACACCTATAATATCTTCCTACCCCCTGTTCAAAGGTGGTAGCATGTTTTTATAGATGCTAAACACCTATAATATCTTCCTACCTTTGGTTCAAAGGTGGTAGCAAATTTTTATAGATGTTAAACACAGTTCATAAATCACTACATGAACTCGTACTCACAGTAGGGTGCTGTGTGATATAGGTGGCAGTCATGGAGACTGCTGCCCCCTAGTGCCCACTCAACAGGAAAGAAGATAAAGACTGGTTTCTACACAGAGTCAATAATTTCCCTCATAATTAATTTCCCCAACAGTTCCTGGACTAAGTGACCGGTGTAGTCCATGACCTTCTGCTGAGAAGATAAGGCAGACGTTCAATTAAAAAACGTCTCCCGGATCCTTACTTGACAATTAGCGCAGGTGGGGGAGGAAGATTCTCCCGCGCGCGGTGCAGAAGTGGCTCGGAGCTACAGCAGCCCATTTACTGCCGCACTGCTTAAAGACCGTCTGGACGGAATTTGAATGCAGCGCGTCAGCCTCGCCAGTTGGATGAGGACACGGGCCCCGTGTCAACGGCGGCTCCAGACTTTCACACAGCACAGTAGCTCCCAGCTACACCTGCGGGTGGGGGCTGGTAGCTGGGCTATTACTGGCATTGAGTAAGCAATCTGTCGGCATCAGCTGAGTAATTACACGTTTGCTGTACCTTTTCCTGCTGATGATGCTGTCACGGGGCCCCGGCCGCCGCCGCCGTGTCCTGAGGGCCAGTCGGGTTGTCGCGGACGACTTTGTTTCGGTTGTGTCACGGTCTGAGAGCCGTAATTTATCAGGCGTCGGAGCGAAGAAATGTACAAATTATCTGCTGAGTTTGAAAGTTGGCCCAGTTGACAGGTGATAGATAGTTGGCTGTGTTGCTCTAAATTTGGAGTCGCTGAGCAACGCATCGTCGGAGGATAAGTGGCAGGATCATTAACCCGAAATAGACAATAAGCCGCGGTCGACTGCATTCGTCAGTAGCGACTAGCGCCGAGGCGATGTGTGTTCTGGAAGATCGGCCTCGAGGCTGGGAGACGATGTTCAACACCATATCATGGAAAAGTGTCCAGTTAATATTGTCCAAACAGACACCGTCCACGCCGGCAATTAGGGTGAACACCACCTGGACGGAATATGTCACCCCACAACACCAGTCCAACGATTGTCCAAACAATACGATGTTCCGTCTCCTATTTACCAGAGGCCCATTTCTGGTGTTCTATGATGAAACTCCAATCAAGGGCCGCACAGGTGTCTTAGCGGTTAAATAAGCGGACTTGGGTCCCCAAGATTCCAGGTCCGATTCTACCAGCTGCCAGGTTGCCACTGAGGTACGCTGATCATAGCACCTGGCAAAGCCAAATAACTTCCTGTGCGCTCACCACCCACAGGAAGGCTGACAGGAGGGTGCAGTGTGATTTGGGTGGCAGTGGTGGAGTTGCTGCCCCTGCGACCCGGCAATGAAATCACCAAAGCAGAAGATGCTAGGAAGGTTCGAGGTCAAGAGATAGGGGGGACTGGACTGGGAAGGGTCACCAACCACCGTCTCTTCTAAGACATCGTTTGCCAAAGACTGGGTCGGGACTTGAAGGTGGGCCGCAAGTAAGTGGACTTGGGTCCCCAAGGTTTCAGGTTGAGTCCACCAGCTGCAAGGTTTCTACCGATGCACCACCCTGAGCCACATAACTTCGGGACTATGAGGTGGCCCTGAAGATTTTTTTGGGGGGGTTGGGATCATGTCTCCTAGGAGTTCAAGGCCTTTTGTGTTAGATTAATGAAGGTTCTTTCTCGTTAAAAACTCAAGTGATGCTAATCATTGATTAGCGATTATTCGTCTATTGATTTGCGTCGTAAAAGTTTGAACAAACACAGTCAACGTAGGATCTTATTTCACAAAGTTGCAAAGAGGGGATTTCACCTCAGTTGTACAAATAACCACTACGTGAGCAACCGTTGATGGAACCCTCTGACTCTGCTGTGTATCCTTCACCGCTTGCTGCAAAATCCTGTTTGTTTTTCCAAACACCTTCTGCAAATATCAATATCAAAAAAAAAAAAAGAAGAAAAAACAGGCAAAAGTGAACTTGGCTCGAGGAAAACAAAGTGTGCGAGGTGAATATTAGCAAACTGAAACTATCTGTAATGTTCTGTAACCTGGAGAAAATAAGCAACGTGTGGTCAAGCAAAATGCTAACATGGGAGGAAAAAAAAAAAAAAAAAAAAAACACCGGATCCCGACATGAATTATTGCCCCTCATATTTGCAAATGAAATCATTTGCTATTTTGGTGGGTCCTGCTGTGAGCACACTGACAAACCCTGAAATATGAATGCAAATAATGTATTTAAAAGCGGCCTAATAGCCATTTCCAAAACCATGCATCATCCTGATCAATTGTACATTTTCCACACGCCTCCTTCACCCTCGCCTCTGATTGTATTCCTCAAATGCCAACAGCTGACGAATCACCGCCGCAGACTCACCAGTCATCGGGCAACAATGAGGCCAAATGCTAAACACGGGGAGTATGAGTTGCACGTCTACGACTTCTTCCCCTCAAATCTCCCGGGTTCTTTACTTCCTTCTCCTGATATTGTGATGCGTGTTTCTGCCCTCCTGCCCTGAGCGGCCATGGTCTAATTACAAAGAGCTTCCAACGGAAAGTCAAACCACGACGGAACCGCCGCCGCCGCAACCCAGCGTGAGATACCCCATTACGCTCTGAGGACTGGGAGCGTAGTCGGAGTGGAGCACCGTCATTAATTTTGTTGGCTTTGACAGTGCGGCCCGAGACTTCCAACTCTAATGAACAATAACACCTACCACATCTGCCATCAAATCTTATCTCTCCGACTAACGATGCCGTATCCCCGGAACGACCCCCCAGCCCGGGAGAACGGTCAACTTGTTTTGGTAAAGCACACACAAAAAAAAAAGTGTCTTAATGGCTCTGAGAGTCAGCGGGTTGTCCCCGCGTCAAACTTCAAGCAAAGAAAGAACAAAGAGGAAAAAAAATAAATAAATCAAAGCAACATCAGGCAACTCACCTGTCCTGGTCTGGCATTTTCGCAAAGGAGCGTTTCGTAGTCGATGGCGAAGACCGGTGCGTTGTCGTTAATATCCGTAACCGTTATGAGGACGATGCCTTTTCCGATTTGCGTTGGGTCCTCTGGAAAAAAAAAACAAAAAAACAATGATCAACTTTGCCCAACTTTGCCACTAGGGGGCACAAGTCAGTGTTTTTAATTGGCCGGCCCCAAGCACGGGGAAATGGTGAGGATTGCATCAGGAAGTGCATGCGGCAAAAAACTTATGCTAAATCATTGATGCGAGACAACAAAATGTCCATACCGAATCAGTTGGGGCTCGGGTTAGCAATGTGGCCAACGGTACTGTTAACCTAGGGGTACCAGGGTACTGTTAGAAATTTGATGGACGGGAAATGTTGACTCACTGTGGCAACTCCTGAAAAAGGAACTAACTAGCCAAAAGAAAAAGAATGGCATAATTTGGAAATGTTTGGCGGCCCAGATAAAAAACCTAATGTGCCGCATTCAGCCCCCGGGCCTTAGTTATGCCAGGTCTGCTACATAGGGATAGAGAAATCTGTAACTGTAGATGTTTTTTAACGTTGTATTTTAGCGCATCAACTCTAAGAAGGGAAAAAAAAGAACTTGTAAAACACAAAAAACTTTAATTACATATTTAAAAAAAAAAAAAAAAAATGTTATAATTAACCCAAATATTTACACTGGGTCAACTGAGGACACGACCTGGGAGTCAGCGCATTTGTCAAACCAGGCCAAGCACGGTGGACTTTGGCCCGTCTCTAAACCTCAAAGACAGGTTTTGGAGATTAATCTGTTTAAACTGTGTCACCTGCAGGGGTCACTCTCAACAATTTCCCCCCAAATCTGGTAAAAAAAAAAACATTGTTCAAGGTGAAATGTGTGATTTTTTTTTTGGTGGCACTTTTCAAATTGACAGTGATGAAGATTTGATGATTCTTTAAAAATATTATTTTTCTCGGAACTTATTTCCGTCGATTCTGAACTTTCCACATCGGAAGGAGGGTCAAAAAAAGGTCTTTTTTTTTTTTTTTTTTAATTTGTGGAATTTAAGACTATTTAAAACGTTATGTACCACACTGCCGACTTCTTTCACGAAGTAGGAATGCCGACATTAAAAAATGTTTCCT
>JAFBJS010001546.1:18002-29373 GCA_016785265.1 Paraplagusia blochii
GAAAAAAAAATGTTTTGTTTGTTATTTTATTAATTTGACACCATCTAAAAAAAATTTTTTTTTTTTTTTTTTTTTTATTTAATTTGTGGAATTTAAGACTATTTAAAACGTTACGTACCACACTGCCGACTTCTTTCACGAAGTAGGAATGCCGACATTAAAAAAAAATATTTCCTCTGGTTTTACTAGTTAGTGACTTCTCAGCTCCGTCAGGCGCTGGTCCACTTGGTGCCGCCCGCTGTGTTGGTTCCAAGTTAGAGTTGCTGCAGTGGGCCGTATTATTGGATATTAATCCTCCTTGTGTTTTTTTTTTTTAATTAATCACGACCAAGAGGAGGCGACTGGGATGAAAAATGTAGCATATTTGAAACAGCTGGTGGCCTCTTTGCTGCGGATAAGCCAAAGTCATTATAGTAGCTGTTGGGGTGGAGGCTGATGGTGCCACCAGAGGACATGACACTCTGGTCTGGCTGACACCGAGGCAGCGGTGCCTAAATGATCTGTGTCTGAGTGGGAGATGATGATCCAGCCTGGCATACCGGCCACGCCGGCCAGAAATGGCGCTCGTGCTCGGGGTGCGCGCTGATAAAAAGGACACACACCGCCCCGGGCTGCAGACTTGTTGTCATTGGCGAGGCAACTGGGCCGAGTGTGTGATGTGTGATTGACTGAGGCTCCGCGCGCTCACTTTCTGTAAACAATGTCACGAGGCGCAGGGGCCGGCGGTGGCTGTCGGGGAACTTGAAGATGTTCCCAGATGAAGAGTGTCAGCGGGTGTCAGCGCTTCGCTCATGACGAACCGTTGTGACATTTGGAGAAGCTGTTATTATTGCTATTATTATTATACGGCGCCCTCTCTTTGTTGCCGTATCAGACGGGAGCGCGAGACAGGGAATCAATCGACTCGTCTATCTGCAGCCAGTGGTTGTAAATAAAAACAGGTCTTTGAAGCTAACAGTGATAAAAGGTGTCAGTAAAGAAAAATGAATTCACTCTTTCACACCGCGAGGAGACGCGGGAGCCGGGAGGAGCAGCCGAGGCGACAAGGCCGACTGTCTCGACGCGTACGGCGATGTGACGCAGCTGTCGAGATGTTTCGCAGATGATTGCTGTCGATTGTGTTGCCGTGACAGCGTCAGGAGAATTGAAGATTTTTCAAAACTGAAAAAAATAAACCCTCCTGTCCTCGGAGATGTGAACAGATAAAAGAAAGAACAAAAAAGAGAACCCATGTGGGTCGCGATGATTCACAACCCCTTAACATAAAGTTCACCCGCGGGTTAGATCAGCCACCCTGACTCAGCGTCTCGTGACAGTTATTTGAGGGGACTCGGAGGTCAAAATGACCGTCCTGCGGTTGTGAGTGTGTGTGAGATATAACATTCCCAACAGCCCTTCATGACCCTACGCTACAGCAGGGGACGGTCCAAGACTAAGAGCAGGAAAACGATCCTAGGTTTGGATTTTGTCGTGACCAGGAAGGCTGGAAAGTCCAAAAGCTATACAACCCGGTATCTTACGGTATAACCGGGTGCTCTCCAAACGCAGTATACTACAGTATTACTCTGCGAGACGCTCCAACAACCCATCAAGCCACTTCACGGCTCATGAACGCAACCAGGATCCACACCTTATAAGGCGCACTGACAATTTCTGAGAAAATCGTAGGTTCTGAAGTGCGCCTTATGATCCAGGGGTTACGGTGATGACATAAAGGCTCTCTGCTTTTATTTTTGATCTTTCCTCGTCGAAACTTTGCTAACCCCTTAAGAAAAACTCCTCCCTCTTTGAAAAATCACTGGTCCAAAGACGTCGTAGGCTGGACTTGGTTGTTAAAGGATTTGTTAAAGGATTTCGTCAACCGGCCATCAACTTCATTGGATAACCCCTAAAGATATCTAGATGTTTTGTGGCTAGCTGTTTAGTTGCGATGTATTAGCAGTAGTATTTTGGGCGACTTTAGAGACGGGTGGTGCTATTCCTCACGTATACTCACGGCTCTCGATGGCGAAGATGGTGATGTTGTGGATGGAGTTGGCCTCCCGGTCCAGAGGTTTAGCCGTGCTGATGACGCCACTCAGTGCGTCCACGTTGAAGAATCGCTCCAGGTCCGTGTTCCTGTCGATGGAGTATCTGGACACCAACAGACAGTACATTAACTATTTTTAAAAAAAGGAAGAAAACTCATTAATTTTTGATAAAAATTGTGAATCGTGGCCTGGTCCCTCTGCTCACGACACCGATCAAATCCTTCCCACACAGTAAGTCATATTTCTTTGGAAAATTACAACTTCAATTAGGCGCCATCCAAAGGGTATTATTGCAGCGTAATTCGACTCTTGTGGCCACATTAGTTCCACAATAATTTTAATTTCGACAGATGTAGCTCACTATATTCCCCACGCTGATAACAGTCACAGGAGCAAAGCTTAAAAAAAAAAGCCAATTTACAGCAACAATGGTGGAGTAATTTGATTTTCTGATTAGGATTACTAACAATCCTGACAGACCAAGCATGAACGCCGCACAATATGCATTCAATTTGTGCGAAACAGCGATCGACGGAGTGACAGATAACAGATGGCAGACGGGAGCGCTTGTTTAGAGTCACAAATGCCACGACACAAGTGTGGGGCCCCGACCCTCCTGTAGGAATGCCCTTCTCTTGTTTTAATTTGGCATTTGGATTCCGTGGATTCTGCACTCCTCAGGCCCCTTCGCCATCTGGCGAGGTCTTTGAGACGGGCCTCATCGGGAGTGTTGAGGGTCGGTGAGAGTCTTTGTGTGCGCCGATTGCAGGGAGTGCTAGAATGATTTAAATAATTAGACTTTTTCATTTCCCTGGAGGCTTTGGGAACCTCAGATGTGTTAAAAAAATAAACCAAAGTAATAAAATCTTGTAAATGATGGCTAGGAAGGAAAAAAAAAAAAAATGACATTTATTGGACAACTTAAATCTGTATCTCGGGGGATTCTTTGACATGATTTTGTTTGCAAGACATGGAACTTTCCCTCTAGGCCAGGACTGGGCAACTATTTTGTCTCACAGGGCACAGGTGGTGCTAGAATCTGAGTTACGGGCCAGGTCAGGATCAGAAAGGTTGAGTATGTTCCTCAACTAAGACAAATGATGAGTATACGTTAAAGAAAAGCAAAATAGTTAGACTACCTATTGGGGAAATGCTGGTTTTGCAGGGATAAGATAATATAAAATAAAAGTAGAATTTGGACAAGTCTGGCGGACCCGATTATAACGCCAAATGGCCTGCATCCGGGTCCCGTACCTTAGTTTGCCCAGGTCTGCTCAAAGTCAATTCTGTGGTCTAGGGATGTCCGGTAATGACATTTTGCCGATCTCAGATGGGTTAATGTGGTCCGAACACGATTCCGATAGCAATCCCGATTCCATCTGATACCTATATCAGTCTGTTACATACCACTGTATAGGTATGAGGTAGCTTTAACGAGTTACAAGGCTGCCATCTAGTGACTCAAACTTACGGGAGACGGTCCCCCCAAATAATTTTCGGGCACACATTGTTGACAAAACCCGGGCATTTTGTTACCTGGTCTTGTTATCGGAAGAGAAAGGTAGTATAGGAGCCTTCATTTTGTTTGGCCGGATATCATCCCCGATGTTGAGAAGAAATACAGAAGCGAAGGATTTTGGGCCTCCCTCAACCCTCTTGCTAAAAAAGGTAACGTCGTATCCGATCCCATACGCTCCACAACAAGTCCCTGTACCTGATGTTGCTGTTGCTGCTGTCGGGATCGTGAGCCGACACCCTCCCGATCGAGGTGCCCACTCTGGCATCTTCCGAGACGACCATCTTGCTGAGCGGCGAGGAGAAGACCGGCGGTTCGTTCACGTCTTCCACCGTCACTCTGACTGACGTGGTGTCACTGAAGGGACCCAAGCTCAGGAAGTTGGAGTCGATGAACCTGTTGGTGGCCTCGATTCTCAGGGCGAAGCTGCTCTTTGTTTCAAAATCTAAAGGCTGAGAGAGAGCGGACGTTTTACGAACGGCACAGGCTACGTACCATGAAAGACAACAAAAACAGCCTTTTGTCGACATATTGTGTGTACGTTTGGAAATGAAACGTAAATCATTTTGTCATTTATTTCATCTTCTTCTGGCTCATTGAACTACGCCTAGCAAAACAAAATACACTTGAGGTTAGCATTGATTCGTTACTTTCAATTGTCTGCGTGGTAATTGCCGCGAGGTTGCTGCAAAATAAACACCGGCCAATCCCGACCCGGCTGACGAGATTCGTCGGAGCCCGACGCCAAGATTGGTCTGATACAAAAGAGCCGCGTCGTTCAAGTGTAGCATGATCACGGCCCAGAGGAGACCACTCCAAGTGTCTCCGACACTAAAAATGTGAGATGTGGGCCGCGATGAGGCAAGATCTTGTAAGAAATGTCCTGTTTAGATGAATAAGCGTCTTTGTTACATGTTTAACTTGAGTCGCCTTATTTATTTATGCGTGTAGGCGTATGCCGATGACATTATTTATAGCTGTGTCTCCGTTCCCTTGGTGCGAGCCGTGTTTTTCCAGAGTCTCTCTGGTCTCTCTCTCTGTTCCCCTCATCAATCACTACAGTGATCTCAGCGCCGTCTCCTTCTTTCCGTAGGAGGCACAAATCTCCAGCCCAGCTCGGCCCCCGGTAGTAAACCTTCTGTTGACCGTGGGATGTTTACAGCGATCAGAGGTGTCGGAGATAGTCGCTGTTGATTTGTCATTAGTGATTATCACTTAATCCCAGTGGGGAAGGAGACGCTTTGAGACGCAGGGAGACGGAATAAGAGGAAGTGGACGTTGGGAAACAAGAGGAAGCTAAAGTGAAGTGAACAACCGTTACTGCAGCCACCAGAGGGCAGAGCAGATAGGGTTAATGCCTTTCGCCAAAATTATCCACATTGGCAATTTTTGCGCTATATTAACATCTCGGTAATCACCACTACTGCCACCTTCCTGCCAGTGCCTAACTGCCTAACCGGGACGTGATCTTAGAGAGACATAGACATTCCCGCTCGGCCAACGCAAAGGCCTCTGGGAAAATCAATAACGCTAATTGGAACTAACACTTTTAACAAGAGTCTGTGCAGGTTCTCGTCTTCCAGGTCTTTTAAACCAAAACTATGTCCTTAGGTTTCTTGGAGACGTTTTACCCCTCATCCACGAGGGTCTTCTTCAGTTCTGAAACTAGGAAGAACTGAACTGAACTAAAGGAGCCTCTTGGATGAAGGCCACAACGTCTTTAAGAAACCTACTCGATCCAGTTGGCCTCAACAGAAGTATTTTTGGTTTCTAACCAGTGAGAAATGATTTCATCTCGATGTAACCGCCAAAAACTGACCATCACAATAAAGTTCTGGATCTGAAATGTGTCGTGAGGACTTGAATGAATAGCCACTAAAGTATAGCACGTTAGCGGTTTTATTCTAGATAACTGAGTTTTATGAATTATTTAGATACATTTCCATAAAAGTTTGTGGTGTAGTGGTTAAGGAAGCAGACGTGGGTCCACAAGGCCCCCGGTCTGAATCCCCCTACCGCCAGGTTACCGCTGAGGTGCCCTGAGCAAGGCCACCTCATATTTATGTTCCGTTCTTATCAGTGCCCACAAGAAACACCATCAAATCCCGACATATCTGGAAACACCTAAAATCTCCACGTCCAGAAATCCCCAACAGTCCTGGAGCCGGTGAATTATTCAGTAACAGCTACTCCTCGATTTAACTAACCCTAACACCGTCCCTGGGGTTGTTAAAAATTAAAACATTATTGGAAACCAATTGTGTGTTGACCATCACAACTCTTGGTTCACAGCCCCCGGCTGAAGACGTTAAAGCTGATATCTAATTATACTCGGGGTCGTCCCATAACGGCGGTCCGATGTTGTTTCCCAGGAAATAGTCCATTTACCGTGGCTCGTTTCCAACTATGGATTGATGACGTGTGCTGGTCTTATGAGTGTGTGCTGTGTGTACGGTTGGAGAACTCCAGTGACCGAGTTAAAGGTGATAAAATAATGTCCCCTGTGTGGTCGGCAATGTTGTTGTTGCTGAGGGGAGTTCCCGAACACAGAAGGAAATGTCGCCGTCTATTAGGTGGAAAGTGCAGGGGGAGATAGACAGACTTGTTAGTGGGGTGGACCCACAGTATAGACCAAGGTGGCTACACCTGCCAAGGCCTGGGCTGCTTGGACCCCTGGTAATGCAAAACTTACTTCACCATTTGAAACAACTTTTTGTAACAACACCTATGCTACACGTTGTGTAGATTCTCTTCCATCCAGTTCACGAAATCCAAAAAGTCCAGTTGTCAGCAATTGGACTTCTTCTTCCTGGAGTTGAAAGGTGTTTCATTCCTCAGAGTTCTACACCTATAGACAAAACCAATTTGTGCAGTGGAGAAGGGAAAGGAATGAGACGTCTTTCAACTCCAAGAAGAAGTCCATTTGTTGACAACTAAACTTTTTGGAGAACTGAAAACTTTACTTAATTGTTACCTCGTGGTATACAGGCTGCGTACTAAGACTGCAAAGCATCAACATTGCGTTGCCAGACCCCTGTTAACTTAGCTGTTTTTTGCTAAGTTTCTTTGCTAATTTCATCAGGATGCGCTGGTTCTTTACAGGTCTAGAACCAACGACTCTCTTCATCTTTATGGCATCTTTGCCTCAACGTGGCCAGTATCCAAAATTTACACAAGTTTGGATAAAAAGGTTAAAGAACCTGAGTTTGTTGAGCAAAGGCAAGTACTACAAAGTATAGCATTCCTATCAGAGCCTATCATAAGACGCAGTAATTGGTTGTGGCTAAAGCGGAGTAGCAGCGTTTGACACCCACCCAAGTCCGATTGACCAGCCCATGGGGGGGTGTAGCGTGGTACAGGCTGAAACACCCAAAGAACCACGACTGAGGATGTGTTCTCCATCTCCTAACATGGAAGAATCCCATTGCCGGACCACCACCCCATGAGAACACCACCCCCCTACACTTTTTCTTTAGGTAACATACGTTTTTACTGTAAAAAAAAAGACTGCAGCAACGTTCCAGACAGTATTCCACTTAGTGTTCCCTTCATCCAAACCAGACATGAACAGAACAACGGTGACATGTTGTTGTAATTATAGTTATTAGAGTGAAATGCGACCTCTGTTAAGGGCAGGGAAATATTGTCCCTCGTCATGAATTACTGAATTACAGTTTTTTTTTTTTTTTTTTTTTGTTCTTTTTCTTATTGTCCCTCGTCATGAATTACTGAATTACAGTTTTTTTTTTTTTTTTTTTTAGTTCTTTTTCTTGTTCAGATGGGATGGTATCACAGACCACATTGGTGCCAACAGTGAAGAGGCCCCTAGGGGGCAGCCATCAATTCAGGTTTATGTTTTTATTGCCTGGTCTCATAGGACTGACGGTGTTCACTAGGGACACTTTACGTTTATGATACTGTTTTTTTTTTTTTTTGTAAAAAAAACCTTGTATTTATTGTTTGTATCCACTTGGGGAAACTGTAGTGTTTTACAGAGTACTACTACATTCAGGTCAAAGATTAATACATTGTACGGATTCTGGTCCTGCAGCCAATCTTGGCATTGAAAGTATTACAACAAATGTTTTATTTATTAGTGGTTCTTGAATTACTTATAGCTTTTAGCTTTTTTTTTTTTTTACTAAAAATTGGATATTTACGTCTTACATTTCTTTGTTTCTTGGTTGAACTTTATCTGTTTCCTTCCAAACAGAATGTACATAATAAATATTTTTGTCAAGGCCTTGTGGTATTTTTACTGGAGAAAACACTTTTTGCTAATTCTTGGTGCGTCCTTAACTTTTTTTTTTTTTTTTTTTTCCTGCTCTTGTCCGTTTTTCTTCTTCGGGTGTTTCCACAGTGAATGCTCTTTCTCCATTTCCCCCTGTCCTCTGTATCTTCTACTTTGACTCCAACTACCTCCATGTCCTCCATCAATCTCCTACCTGGTAGCTCCATATCTAGGATCATTCTTCTACCAATGTATCCACTGTCCCTCCTCTGAACATGTCCAAACCCTGAACATGTCCAAACCATCTCAATCTGTCTTCTCTAGCTTTGTCTCCAAACCTTCTTGTCTGTGTTGTCCCTCTAATCACCTCATTCTTGGTCCTGTCCATAGTTGAAACCCATACTGGAGCCCCTCAGTGGGAACCTGGCATTTGTTGGACTCGGTCTTGCCGACCCAAGTCCACTTTCTTAACCGCTAGGCCACCACTGCTGCCCCCTGTATTTTTGTTGTTGTCGTATATGTGAAGATGTACTACCTTCAGCAGAAGTATCACGCCCTCCTGAGTGTCTTCGTCCGTTGTGATGTTGAACATGCTGGGAGCGTCTCCGTCCATGATCCTGTAGTCCATCTCCGCGTTGGTACCGATATCAGCATCGGCCGCTTTAATCCTGGCCACTACGGACTGGAGCGGCAGAGACTCCGGTACCGAGAACTGATAACTCTCTGTGGGGAAAGAAAGGAACAAACAGGAAATGATGCTCGTTACAGATCTGCTCATTTCACCACCGACGCTTTTATTGTTCCCTTCAGTTTTGATTTGAGTTTTTTTTTTTTTTTGTTTGTTTTTTTGTTTTTTTCCTCAAATTCAAGCAGAAATTACATGAGCAAACATCGGGAGAATAAAGCTTTGTGTGAAACAGCGGCAGAGAAAAAATCAAGGAAAAAAAAAAAAAAACATTTATGCAGATGGAGAAAAACAACAAATACCTTTTTTTTTGCTTTTGAATGTATTGAATTTTGCAGTATTGAATGAGACGACCATAGGGAAATAACCTCAGACGTTTACAAAAGTCTTTTCAACACAAACAACTTCTCTCATTGATACAAGAGACGCAAAAATGCTAAGATATAAAAGTCAAGTCATTTAGAGCGAGTAAAAGGTTAAAAAAAAAAAAAAAACACGACAAGTTTGTTTTTTTATAATATGTAATTTTTTTTTTTTTTTTTTTTACGCGTTGTAAAGGGATTGATACCAATTTAACACGATTAGAATCACATTGCTAATAGGTGATAATTGTGCAGAGTCACACTGTAGTATCACAATAAAAGAAAACAGGATCGTAAAAAAAAAAAAAAAAAACAAAAAAAACAATAATTTTGACTACGTCCATTTTCATCCACTTATCCATTACTGGGTCACAGGGACAGCAGTCTCCACAACTGCCACCCAAATCACATTGCACCGTACTCTTCCTTCTTGGAACTGGACTGGAAGTCAAGGGCCCTTACTGGGATTTAGACGTTCCCCAAAGATGGCAATGTTCGGGGCAATGTCTCTGTCTTTGGTGTAAAACTCCAAGGACGAAGACATTGCCTCCGGGCGAAGTGAAGGACGTAATTTGGACTCATATATCTGTATCTGTACGCATTCAGTTCACCTGGAATGAGCACATAGACTTGGCGATCTTTACGTCTTCTACCATGTCCTCCAGTCACATCCACTACCCAATGTCCCCACAAGACATGTATCACATACCTAACTGATTCTACACTTTTGTTTTGCTCCCAACGGCGAACGGGAAAAGCCCAGGACGGAAGAGAGGACTCCGTCAACTGCCCCTACTACAGACTATGTCCAGCCCAGTTCCAGATGGACACTGGCACTTGGACATTTTATACATTTGAACCCTCTATGTTTGGATCCCTCACCTGTGATTCTCCCTAAGGTTTCAACCTCTTTCTGATAGTTTTTCCTTACCGTGGCTGACGGTGTAAGGACAGAGGACGTTACCACAGAGACGCTCTGTGGTATTTTCTAACGTAAGGCTGTCATTTTATTGAAATCCAGAGAAAGGACGAGCAGCGAACAGGTGTCTCTTTTGATCCTCGTGCCTCTTTACAGAAGATGAAATGGCCACTCCAACATTCTATTACCCTGAACCTCTGCTCCCGGGTCGCCCCAGCTTTTGTCCGACCCGGCGCTTTAAAGAACTCTCCAACAGGAATAAAGACGGGAATGGTAGTCATAATCATAATCTCCCAATCACCACGGTGGAGCTCATTACCAGACCTTTCCGCGCTCCTCTCCCTCTGCCTGTGTCTAAATGCTAATCTGCCTGACATTGTTTGCCGCCGTGTAATCTTTATAATGGCTTTTTAATTTGCCGTGGAATAGCAGCTCTTTAAAGGACCAAAAAATTGCTTTCCTCCCGCGTTTGGCCTCGTGCACACACACGTGCACGTCCAGCTCTGTCCTTTCCAGCAGCCAACCTTGGCGTCTTTTACCTCGTGGCTCCAGGACTACAGATACAGCTGGTGGACTCCATCAGCACTGATGCTAATTAATGGTCCATGGATTCTGACCTCACAGGGAGTAAAACCAACAACCCTTCCTTCCAGTGTGCGTCTTCATTAGCCCGTCTTACAGCACTAGCTTGAAACGGCTTCAATGTCTCGTGGTGCAAACTTGAAACCGTCAACTTCTCCCTCAGGGACCTGGGAAATTGACTTCTCATCAACGCAGACCAGTACGGAGCGAAACGACCATTAGCTAACACTACAGGGTAGGTGGAGCGGGGTATCAGCGGTCAACTGATTGCCAGCTTTTGGATTATCCGGAGAAGAGCTGCACATCTTTGAATTCCGAGACTGGGCTGGAAAACCATTAGCAGGAAGTGAAATTGGATGACAAGGAAAAAAAAAAAAGAAAAAAAAGAAAATCAGAGCCAGATTGATCCCTGTATCCGAGCCAGAAGACGGAACTCCAGCCCCGACAAAGAGTCGAGGAAGGAAGGAATGAGGTAAAATCTGCTGGTTCTATACCCACTCTCTCGTCACCTGGTCTCAAGGGCAGCAGTCTCCACCACCACCACCCAAATCACACTGTGGGCCTACCCACTTGATGCCACATGGTTCGTGACGGTGCTACTCTCTGAGAACCCTATTCGCAACAGGGTGAGTGGTGGACTTGAACCAGGAGCCATGTGGACCCAAGTCCGCTTTCTCCTAGTTGTCGTCCCTAGTGGTGTGGGCAATTAAATCAAATTGCCACTATTCTATATCAATGTATTTTGATACTTGATTCTAAAAACCTCTGACGCCGTAGCCTGGACTAAATCCGAAAAACCCAGATTGACCCTCAAGTAGTGACTTACTGTGAGCGAATCGAGGCGAATTGTCGTTGACGTCGCTGAGCATGACGGTGACAGAGGTGGTGCCCGACAGGCCGCCCATCTGGCCCACCATGTCTTTGGCCTGGATGACAAGAACATACTGGTCCCTGGTCTCACGGTCCATGTTGGGCAAAGCTGTTCTGATGACACCTGAGGACGAAGGGAAGAGACAGAGGAGAATTAATTCATTGTGGGAGATGTG
>JAFBJS010001546.1:32820-74160 GCA_016785265.1 Paraplagusia blochii
TTCAGAAAATTTGAAAAAAAAAAAAAAAAAAAAAAAAAAAAAAAAAAAAACAAAAACAGAATTTTACATCGTGTTTTCTTGTAAAAGGCCGACATTTTATTGAAATGAGAAAAAAGTATTGATGAGGACACTATGATAAAATACTCCAGGAAGAAGTATTTTAGTAGTATAGAAAAAAGGCACCTAATGCCACCTCAGGGTGGAGATTGTACCAGAAGTTTAGTTATAAATAAATGAGTCGTCAGCAAATTTGGCAAAATAAAAAAAAAATCAAAACAGAACATGGTATTTTTTGTGTATAAGAGGTGGGGTCAGTAAATTAAAAAAAAAAAAAAAAAAAAAAAATACATGGTATTTTCTTGTAAAAGGCTGACATTTTATTGATGTGAGAAAAAGTATTTGATAAAATACTTCAGGGAGATCCTGGTGGAGTGTTCACTTTGTCAATTTGTCATTTTTTTTCATCAAGGACTTTGAAGCCGGCCTTCTCCTCTCCGACAAAAAAAAAAAAAAAAAAAAAAATATGAAGTTGCGTGAAGCTAAATTGCGATGACATAACTAATTGATGCAATAGTCAACTATTAAAACCAATATAAAAGAAATCTGACAAGGTCGTGGAGAGGATTTTGTTGAATCCCAGCTACGTCTGTCGATAAAAAGATCTTTAAATGGAGCTACAACCTTAGAGGAAGTGTTTCTGTTTGTAAAAAAAAAAAAAAACACAGGCATTTCCCAACATATCTTCCACCTCCGCCACCACCTAACTGCTACTCCTGCACCATACCAGGGCCACGACCCCACCTTTTGGGGTGAATCAAGTGAATAGACAAGGATTTTGTGGCCAAATTTCTCTTTCAGTGACAGTTTTGGGTCAAACACACACGGAGAGAAAAAAAAAATACACACTCTTGAATTCCAATATGGCTCAATCCGGGTAGAAACGGAGGAAGAGCAAACAAATCAGAGAAAGTGGGTCGAGAGGCTTTGGACCAGGAAATGAAGACGGTTTTGAAAGTTGCCACGAAGGGGAAAAAAAACTTGAAAATAAACATTTTTATGAGGTTTTTCAATCCTGTCGCCGCTGATTAATGTCTTTACAGTGAGAAGCGTTAATGACTACTTTAACTAAATGGCTCAGTTTGTTGAATCACGCTGCACTCACTCGGCCGCCGGACCGACGGCGCTCAATAAAGCAATAATCTTTTAGCCATTTCAGCCATTCCGCCGCTGCGTCAGACAACGGAGACAGCGGCGTTCCAAGGTGGCGCTCCGCCATCCAGTCGGAACTCGTTTCTCTTCACTTAAAGTAAAAAAAAAATCCAACACATTCCCGTTTGTGTCGCCTCTTTGTTCTGCTTCCATCCATACAATCATCACTGTGTAGGCTTAGAGCCCATTAGGGAGCAGCGCCACCGCTCTGCTGCCTGCGGCGGTGACACCTGTGAACCCTGTTTACTCCGGCGCATCACAAAGGCGACTTGAAAGACGCGCTAACCACGATTTTGTCCTTATTTTCCGTTCTATCTACGATGGCGTCGGAGTCTTTAAAGATTTAGGTGAAGTCGCCGGAAAAGTTAGATAATGGTTGAACCGCGCTATAATGACAACGGCAACCGTTGCTACACAAAGGTAGAAGAAAGGCAGGAAAATAACAGGGTTGTTTTTTATTATTATTGTGTTTTCGCAACCAGCAAACAATTGTTTTTCAGACGCCGTCTCTTGACTATTGATATAGTTATTTAATCCCAGGCCTGGTGCGTTGGAGACGCTGGTGTTTGGTGGTTAATGATGCTATGAATCCTGATTCCACCTCGGATAAAGAGTCGGAATCATGTTTCTCGCTCTCGTCTGGCCACAAGCAGAGGATTCTCACTCCGAGCCGACGAGGTTGCGAGGCTGTTGTTTGTCAGCTGGGTGCCAGCCCTCCTCGCTCTCCGTCTCTGTTACCCCGTGCGGCGTCGGTGTCATTCCTAGGGAGAGGCGATGATTAAAACCCTTCTGTCGGTACACACGCCGCTGCCTTGCTACGTACTCTGACTCCCCTTATTTCTGCCTCCGGTGCCAGGCAGACACATCCTAGCTGGGCATTTATCTCGCTGTCTTCACGACACCAGCGGCAGATGGGAAGGACCCCCCTCACCCCCACTCTCACCCCCAGCTGAAGGAGAGAAAAGTGACATTTGTCTTGGGAAGGAGGAATGAAAAGTGCAGATGTTGGGAGGAAGGAAACCCTCTGGCTCTGGTGATGGAGACGTGAAGACGTGAAGGGGCAGGATGTGATGTGGCCCACTTAGGAGGGACGGATCCTGTACAAACAGGGAATTGAACCTTCAGGTCAGCTGACTTATTGGGATGTGATAATGGATGGAGAACAGGTTGATTCATCTCCAGTGTTGGAAACATCTCCACCTGGAGGGAAGTTACATTTATTTGGTTAAATACAGATCAGATGTGTTTATTTCAACAAAGGGTGGATGGATGGAACAGTGGACGGATGGATGGGTGGATGGGTGGATGGATGGATGGGTGGGTGGGTGGGTGGGTGGCTGGGTGGAACATTGGACGGATGGGTGGGTGGATGGATGGATGGGTGGGTGGGTGGATGGATGGATGGGTGGGTGGAACAGTGGACGGATGGATGGGTGGATGGATGGATGGGTCGATGGGTGGGTGGATGGATGGATGGGTAGAGGGATGATCATTTGGAAAATTTGAAATTATGATATATATGGATGGATGGATGGGTGGATGAGTGATCGGGTTGGTTGGTAGGTCAATGGATGGATGAGAATTTGGAAATATAAAATAAATGAATGCTGGATGGGTGGATGGATGACTGATTAAATTGGTTGGTAGGTTAATGGTTGGATGGATAAAGGATTGAGTTTGTTAGGAGGTGTAAAAGGGATGGATGTAAGGTTGGATGTATAGATGGAAGGTGAGAAGAGAAAATGGATGGATGAGAGATTGGGTTGGTTGGTTGGTAGGTCAGTGGATGGATGTAAAGTTGGATGTATACATAGTTGGAAGGTGAGTAGAGATAATGGTTGGATGGACAAGAAAAGATGTATGGACGGATAAGTGAATATATGGATGGATGACGGATGGATGGTTGGTTGATTTGATTGGGTTGGTTGATGGATGGATGAAAGGTTCAACTAGGTGACGGAATCCACGAAGAGACAAGAAAGACCAGATTGTTTGGGACATGTGTGTCTTCTCAGATCACAGTTAAAAAAATTCCACTCTGTATTACCTGCCTGAACAGCAGGTGGCAGTCTGATTTATATCTCGCCTTCAGCTGTAATGTTCTGGATTTAGTGCAGGCGTCAACGCAGCAGAGACTGCGGTGGACGCCCGGCAGCACAGGGACACTAAAGAAAAGGACACGTGACTTTGTCTTTTCGTGAGATTTAATATCAACCTAATCACCTGCTGATCACTGCACTCCCGTGTCCTCGTGAGTTTCCTAAACACGGATTAGAATTGGCCTTTTTTTCTTTTATGGGCGCATTTTCATTCTCATTAGACAGTGGGACGGCTTTGTCCACCTGGCCCTGTCTCGCCTGAGTACCTGTCATATTCAGCTGCGTCTTCGTCTTCTGGAGGAGGTTCACGTTCTAAATGCTCCCTTCAGAGGGTAATTAATCCCCTCACCCAACTACGCCGCTCCTCCCGTCGACCAGATTCTCCTTTTGTTATCCCGCCCATTGAAGGTTTGTTAAAATGCACGCTCTGCCCCACGCTAATGTCCCTGGATAATTGTCTCTGAAGGACTCGCCGTATCGCCAAGGTGTCCAGAACAGGAAGCAGCTGCTCACAAACCTCCTTGAGCCGAGCATCAATTAGAAACACGGTCTTTAGCAACAACGGGAAGAAGAAAAAAAAAAAAAAAAAAAAAAAATATATAATAAAAAAAAAAAAAAACAACAACACATTCAGCCTCAGCTCCAAACCAAACAACATGTTATCAATCAATACACCTCGCCTGGATGAGAACCTTATGAAGACCTGCAGGTGGTGGGACTTGTCCTCCCCCTCCAAGGGCACCTTGTAGATTCAATTTAGGATTAAGAACCAGGATAAAGAGACATGTTAGACGAAATAGAGCCGGGATGCTACACCCACGTGAGACCGGGTCAAATAATACAAATGTCTCACAAACGCCTCCACACTCTCCCCTGGTCGCTGCGAGCGCCTATGGAAGCACGCGCGCTCATGAATAATATTACGCTTGGGAACAAAGTGTTCATTGACCTTCTTCATAGCTTCCCCGTAATAATCCTCAATGTCTTCTGGAAAAGTGAATGTGCTGAATATGGGCTCTGCTTCCTTACCCATAGCATAAAGCAGTGTGTTTACTTGAATTTCGCCATCCTCCTTGTCGAGTTTTGTAGCAATTCGGTAGCGAGAGAAGCGCTGTCTCCATACCGGCCATGTTGACGGTTGGGTGAAGTCGAACGGCTCTGGCGCATGAAACTTGGCCATGTCGTTACTTCAATCAAACTTCTTTCTTACGCAGTCGATTACTCAGTGATATCCCTTAATCCCACTTCTGACACCATGTCATGAAAACATGCCAGGCAGAATCTCGAAGAGGTATTTATTGTTAATCCAAGCACACACATAACACACATACGGCTTCTAGCCCAGCATCTTTCAGAACGTAACTGACTTAACGTAATGACGTCACTGATTTGCGTCTGGTTAATTAAACACATTACATTACACTGTCCATCACCAGAGCAAACAGAAAGGAGCTCAGGGCTGATCCCTGATGAGGTCCAACCTCCACCTTAAAGTCTTCTGTCCTTCCAACAGCACACCTCACCACTGTTGTACTGTTCTCATACATATCCTGCACCAGTTTAATAAACTTCTCTGCCACTCCTGACTTCCTCATACAAAACCACAGTTCCTCCCTTGGCACCCTGTCATAGGCCTTTTCTAAATCTACAAAAACACAATGAAGCTCCTTCTGACCCTCTCTGTACTTCTCCATCAAGGATTCAAGGATGCTTTATTGTCATTGCAACACATGTTAGACATATGATGAACGAAATAAAATACTGGGATCCCGGATCGAGGTGAGAGATAGAAGAAGAAGAGGAGGAAGGAGAAGAAGAGGAGGGAAGGGGAGAGAGAGAAAAGAAGAGAGGTAGTGCGGTGACAATTTCAGGTTGTTGTGGGAGTGATGAGAGCAGAAAAACAATAATTACAGTATGGATACAGTTACAGGTTTCCACCGGAATTCAACAGTCTGACAGCTTCAGGGAAGAAACTTTTCCTCAGTCTCGTGGTCCTGCCTTTGATGCTCCGAGGCTGACGAACAGTGAGTTTGCTGGGTGGGTGGAGTCTTTCATGAAGCAGGAGGCCCGTTTCCTGCATCTGATGTTATATATTTCTGTGGTGGAGGGGAGGCTGCATCCTACGGTTTTCTGTACAGCCTTTACTACACTCTGCAGAGACATTTTCTCTGCTGCCGAGCAGCTGCCGTGCCACACAGTGATGCAGGATGTCAGTACACTTTCCACCACGCATCTGTAGAAGGATGTTAGTACTGAGCTCCCCAGTGCGGCACACCTCAGCCTCCTGAGGAAGTAGAGACGCTGGTGGGCTTTCCTGATTAGACAGGAGGTGTTGGTCTTCCACGTGAGGTCGACTGAGATGTGGGTGCCCAGGTACCTGTAGCTGTTCCTCCCATGTGCAGGAGAGGTGGGGGCTGTCTGCCCCTCCTGTAGTCAATGATCATCTCCTTGGTCTTGTTAACTTTGATGCAGAGGTTGGTTTCCCTGCACCAGCTCTCCAGGTGTTTAACCTCTCGGCTGTAGTCGGACTCGTCGTCGTTGGAGATTTCTTCAACCACAGCTGTGTCATTTGCGAACTTCACGATGAGGCAGCCTGGGTTCAGCGCTTTGCAATCGTGTGTCAGCAGGGTGAACAGGAGGGGGCTCAGCACACATCCCTGAGGAGAACCAGTGCTGAGCTTGATGGAGGAAGAGGAGATGCCATTGATCTTTACAGACTGCGGCCTGTCGGTCAGAAAGTCCAGGACCCAGTTGCAGAGGGTGGAGCTCAGTCCAAGGGTTACGAGCTTCTGGACCAGTGTCTGGGGGATGGTGTTAAAAGCTGATGTGAAGTCCACAAAGAGTAGACGGACATAGGAATCCTTCCTCTCTAAGTGGGTGAGGGCTGTGTGTACCACAGAGGAGAAGGCGTCATCTGTGGATCTATTGTTCCGGTATGCGTACTCGTGTGCGTCCTCAGCAACGTCGATGGTGGCCTTGATCTGGGTCATGACCAGCCGTTCGATGCATTTCATGACTATCGGGGTAAGGGCTACCGGCTGGTAGTCATTCAGGCTTATCACTGTGGACGTTTTTGGGATGGGGATGATGGTAGCCATCTTAAGACAGGAGGGGACCTCCGCCTGCCGGAGATGTCTGTCAGAACCTCTGTCAGCTTGTTTCAGCTCCTTCAGTAGCTGTCCAGGGATGTTGTCGGGACCAGCAGCTTTGTGTGGGTTAATCCTAAGAAGGGTCCTCCTCACTTCCGCTGTGGTCACACTGGGTGGCTCTTCTCCTGCTGGTGGGTTAAGTCTGATGACATGAAATGTCCCTGGATCCTTTCGGCATATGCAGTCTTGGCCCTCCTTACACCGGCGTTCAACGCTGTTCTGGTAGCTTTAAGCACCACTCTGTCACGGGTCCTGAAGACAGCATCTCATTCCTACACTCCCTCATTTTTCTCATTCAACAACTCCTCAAAGTACTCCCTCCATCTTCCTAGCACACCTTCCTCACAGGTAAGGACATTTCCATCTCTGTCCTTAATTAACCTAACCAGCTGCACATCCTTCCTAGATTGATTTCTCTGCCTTGTCAATATATAAATAAATTCTTATCTACTCATAAGACTTTTGTTTGGCCCTGGCCATTTCCCTCTTCACCTCCCTTGCCCTCTCTTTGTACTCCTGTCTATTCTCCTCTGTTGTGTCACTTTCCAATCTCTTCTTTCCTAATCCTTCCTCTAAACACTCTCCTGAACCTCGTCATTCCACCACTAGGTCTCCTTGTCCTCCTTTCTCTGTCCAGAGGAAACACCTAGCACCCTCCTAGCTGTCTCCTTAATGATTCTAGCAGTGGTATCCCAGTCATCTGGGAATTCCCCACCACTGCCCAGAACTGCCCTCACTCTTTCCAAAGTCTTCACAACATTCGGCTTTCTCTAACTTCCACTACGGGATCTTCTGCTCTGTCTTCACCCTCTTCCTTCTTCTCACCTCCATTGTCAGCTTGCACACTACCAGGTTACCTCTTCTACAGAGCAGAAGTAGTCTACCTGAGTTGACCTGTCTCCACTCTTGTATGTCACCGTGTGTTCCTCTCTCTTTTGGAAATAGGTGTTTACCATGGCCATGTCCTTTCTTTTTGCAAAATCTTCCACTGCCTGTCCTTCCCAATTTCTATCCCTAACTTCAAACTGACCCATCACTTCCTCATTCCCTCTGTTCCCTTCTCCTACTTGGCCATTGGAGTCTGCTCCAATCACCACTCTCTCTTCCCAGAGGAGATTGGTGATTGGTTGATGACACTCGTTTCACATCCACCACATCCCTTGCATACTTTTTCCCTTCAATCCAACACTTCTAACCTTCCTCCTTCCCTCTTTCCCTTAATCAATCGCCTTCCTCTTCTTCTTTGTCTCCATTAGTAACCTCTAGGTTCAAAGCACTGTAGGCAGTCGTTGTTAACCCGGGCCTGTCTTTTGTATGTCATCTGAGAATATGTTTTCTCATTTAAATAAAAATGTCGTTTTTATTCTGTGGTCTGTCCCAGCCTCTCTGGGTAGAACACCCCTAATAAATGTCCGTACTGAGTTAGACATGTGGAGTTGAATTTGTGTGTTGCTTCCTCCATCTGCGTTCCCAGTTCCTACTGATCACAGCAATGCAAAAATTAGTGAAACCAGTGTCACCTGGCACAGTGCAGCATCAGCCTTACCACTCATCTGCTCTCCGTGCTGCAGCTGAGCACTAACCACTGCCCCACCCTCACAAAATACTAGTCTACTATATCATCATTATTTTGTGTATGAGTACGTACTGGCATAAACGTATATATCCACATACAAATACACCAAAATGTACATTTGCACGCACATATACACACACCTATACACATGTACACCGTTTTCTCATTCAATTCGAAATCGATAGTAGGTAATTCAGGATTCAATCCTGTATTAACTTAGCTACCCAATAAGGGTGTCAAGCCTGTCTGTCTCCCCTTCCTGCTGTCTCATTTTTTTTCCTGTCATGTCTGTCTCCCCTTCCTGCAGTGTCTGGTCGTCAGTGTGATCACGCTCATCCGTGTCTCTGTCGTTAGCCTTACCTGTGTCACCTGGTGCCCTTGGTCATCTCTCAAGAAAAAGCTCCAGCAGTTCCTGCATTTGGGTCCTCACCTTTTTTGCCTGCCAACCTCACCCCAGAATTGTAACAGAATGATCTGACCAAATATGGACCCAGCAGACTGGGTTAGGGTTTGCATTTAAAACTGGCTCTTCTCCCTCCACCTGGAGTTTTCTGAATTCAGCAAAGCCAGTTTTTCCCTCCAACCCTCCCCCTTTTTAGGGGGGGGGCAGGATCTCCAGTTCCCGGCCCTGCAGCAGACTCTCCTCTGAAGTTTCCGGGGGTTGCTGCAGTTACACCCCAGTTCCTGCTCGGTCTATGCTGGAGAAACCAAAGTGTGACAAAACAGAGGCCCTTCACCAGGCCTGGGCTATGCTGCGTTAGGCCATGAAGAGAAGAGATGAGGCGATCCTGAAGTTGAAGGCAAAGGTGGACAATCTCCAGACTGCTCAACTCAGGATCAACCAGCAGCCCCATCAGGCATTCCTCACCTCGGCTCCTGTCTTCATCCTAGAGGCCGATGCTGTCCCTTCGGCTCCCGTCTTCGTCCCATAGGCCAACGCTGTCCCTTCGGCTCCCGTCTTTGTCCCAGAGGCCGATGCTGTCCCTTTGGCTCCCGTCTTCGTCCCAGAGGCCGACGCTGTCCCTTCAGCTCCCGTCTTCGTCCCAGAGGCCGACGCTGTCCCTTCGGCTTCCGTCTTAGTCCCAGAGGCCGACGCCGTCCCTTCGGCTTCCGTATTCGTCCCAGAGAACGACGATGTCCCTTCGGCTCCTGTCTTCGCCGTCGAGGAGGTGGTTTCTTCGGCTGTCCCCGTTTTTGCCGTCGAGGAACGAATACGTGTTAGTTTGTAATGTGAAAGCAAATGGGGAGCGAAACTTGTTTCACGTCGCAGCGAATACCAAATTAAGTGCCAATGTGAAAACAGTAGTAAAGGTACATATAAGTATGTCCAATGTTGGTTATTCACATACATATACATACACATGCCCCATAAGCCCACAAATATCCATTACATATGAGTTTACACACAAACACACACTCACACACATATATATAAAGTAGGGGTGAAAATCTTCACTCACATATGGAGCCGATTTATATCTTGATTCACAGGCTACAATCCCATTCGGGGACAATTCATAAAAAATATTAAATGATCGCTCCAGTTCGATCTGATTCGGTTCAGTTCGATTCCATTTTGTTACAGAAAATGTTGGGGACCACTGCTTTAAAGGAGAGCTGTGAATTTTATAATAACAGAAGATATTTATACTGATTGACAATTTGTATTTGTATATCTCCATTAACAAGTATATCAGGATCGGGTGACATTCTACTTATTTTAGTGAAACGCATGCCTACAGTTTTAGAAAAGTATAGCTGTAAACACCTCTCTTGTTACCAGATTGTCACACAGGACACTGTTTTGTAATATAACGAGCAAAAGATTCCGTTATTGTCTTGGATTTTGATGAATTATTGCCGAACTGCGGTTTGAAAAACTTTAGTATTTTATTCTGTCCACTCCTGACTACTGGTCGTTCCTGCCGTGTCAGCGTCACCGTCATCTTCACCAGTGAGGCAGAGTGAGACCCAGTCATCAGTCTCACTCTGCTGTCTCTGCAGGTGACTGCTAAGGTTTGTTGGACCTCCAGTGTATACGATTGTTGCTCTACAGCAGGGGTCGGGAACGTATAGGCTCGCGAGCCATATATGGCTCTTTTGATGACTGCATATGGCTCGCCAATCAATCATAAAATAAACGTAAGATAGGGCTGAAGCCCATTTTGATTGACAGAAAGTTTTGGTGGTTTTAGTGCCAGGAGCTTCCCACCCACGAAATTTTTCTCTCTGATCAATAAATATATATTTTTCAATCCGTGGATTTTCCACTGATCCTGTCCTGTTCAGGGCTGCAGTTGGCTGTATCAACTGTCTGTTGTTTTAATCGGCCAATAATAGCCTATATCGGTCATTGCTAGGTAAACAGGTACCTGCCCACTTTTTAATCAGTCTGCGAAGTCGGTAAACTAACCCTCCAATGGAGACTATGGCGAAAAGAAAAACAGAAGAGTATCGTTCATTCCAAGAGGAATGGACAGAAGAATTTGCCTTTGTTGAGAGAGCGGGTTCTGCGGTGTGTCTACTTTGCAATGACATAATTGCATCGATGAAACGGTCAAATGTAAAGCGGCACTTCGACACACACCATGCTACCTTCGCATCAAAATACCCTGCAGGAGACAGCAGAAAGAAAGCGTGCCAAGAGCTACTGAGCAGGGTGCAAGCCAGCCAGCAGCAACTCCGGGTTTGGACGCACCAAGGTGACTATAACTCTGCAAGCTTTGCTGGATCGTTAGCAATAGTGAGGAACGGAAAACCATTCACAGACGGCGAGTACGTAAAAACTTTCATGCTGGATGTAGCCAAGGAACTTTTTGATACAAGACATGCCTCTGTCGGCAAAAACTGTTCATGATCGTACCATCATGATGGCAAACCACGTCGAGGAAACGCAAGTGAAGGACATAAATGCAGCGCCGTTTTTTTCTCTGGCTTTGGATGAGTCGACCGACGTAAGCCATTTGTCACAGTTCAGTTTGATTGCAAGATATGCTGCAGGTGACACACTGCGCGAAGAAAGTCTTGCTGTTTTACCAATAAAAGGGTCCACAAGAGGTGAGGATTTATTCAAGTCTTTCATGGCGTTCGCTCAAGAAAAAAATCTCCCCATGGATAAACTTATTTGTGTGTACCGATGGTGCTCCATGTATGGTAGGGAAAAACAAAGGATTTGTGGCGCTTCTCCGTGAACATGAAAAAAGAGCCATCCTAAATTTCCGTTGTATTCTACACCAGGAGGCACTTTGTGCTCAAATGTGTGACGGGCAGCTTAGCGAAGTGATGTCATTGATCATTCGTGTGGTCAATTTTATTGTTGCCCGAGCATTAAATGATCACCAGTTTAAAACTATAATAAAATAACTATCACAGTCTGCTTTTGCACAGCAATGTGCGTTGGTTGTTGAGAGGGAAGGTGCTTAGCCGTTTTGCAGCTTGCCTGGACGAAATCCGGACTTTCCTTGGAATGAAAGGCGTTGAGCATCCTGGGCTAGCAGAAACTGAGTGGCTCTTTAAGTTTTACTATCTTGTTGATATCACTGAACATCTGAACCAGCTTAATGTTAAAATGCAGAGCATTGGAAATACAGTGTTATCCCTTCAACAAGCAGTGTTTGCTTTTGGAAACAGGCTAGAGCTCTTTATCATGGATATTGAAACAGGTTGTTTGCTGCATTTTGAAAAACTAAGACAATTTAAAGATGCATGCACAGCAAGTGAGCCCGCTCAACACTTTGATCTCCAGCAGCTGGCTGGCTTCACATTCAGGCTCTTGCAGTCATTCAAAGCACGCTTTGGAGAGTTTCGTGAGCACAGTCAACGTTTTAAGTTCATCACCCATCCAAACGAGTGTTCACTTAACACAGTCGACCTGAGTTACATCCCTGGTGTCTCCAACAGAGATTTTGAAACAGAAGTTGCTGACCTCAAGGCCTCAGACATGTGGGTGAATAAGTTCAAGACACTGAATGAAGATTTGGAAAGACTGGCACGACAGAAAGCAGATTTGGCGAGCAAGCACAAGTGGACAGAAATGAATAAACTTCAACCCGAAGACCAGCTGATTATCAAAACTTGGAACTCACTTCCTGTCACATACCACACACTGCAGCGTGTGAGTATTGCTGTATTGACCATGTTTGGATCCACCTATGCATGTGAGCAGTCATTCTCACATCTTAAAAACATCAAGACGAACCTGCGATCTCGTTTAACGGATGAAAGCCTCAATGCTTGCATGAAGCTCAACCTCACCAAGCACCAACGAGACTACAAAACAATTAGCAAATCCATGCAGCACCAGAAGTCACATTAATGGTAAGTGTTATTTTAATTTTTTTAATTTTCGAACTTTATTAATCCCTTGGGAGTTCCTTCGGGAAATTCATTCTCTGCATTTAACCCATCATCACAGGTGAGCAGTGGGCTGCTGTTTCGGCCAGCGCCCGGGGAGCAGTGCTTGAAGATGATGCCATGCTCCGTGCATCTCAGTGGTAACCTGATAGTTGGAGGATTTGAACCTTGGGCCTTTGGGACCGAAGTCCGCTTCCTTAACACTTAACCACTGCCTCTTAATGACAACATTATTAAAAGAATAAAGGCTTATTGTACTTACATCTACTCGTACTTTAACTTAATTTAATTCTTAAAAATATATTATAGGGCTCTCACTGAAATAAATTTTCAAATATTTTGCGTTTATGGCTCTCTCAGTCAAAAAGGTTCCCGACCCCTGCTCTACAGAGTAGGCAAATCATGTTGCTTTTATCTATCCATCCTTCATGAAAAAAAACGAATGATGTCCAAACCTTTGATTTTAAATAAGAAACGCTATAAATTCCATCAGTGTTGTTTGCCATGTTGCTCAGAGCAGAGTAATACTCGCTACCTGAACTAGTGGGCAGAAGTGGCCAATGCCGCGCCTATGTCGCATTTATGTCTAATGTCAATTTGTGTGGGGGGCCATGGAGCAGGAAACGGATCCACAGGCAAAAATCCAAACCATCAGACTGTTTTTTCTGCATTATTGTTAGAGTAGGGCTTTAAGACCAGTACACCCGGATTGTGTAGGTCACAGATCAATAACCAATCCAAAACAATTAATCTTCACAACCCTGATATATATATATATATATATCAGGTGATTTTTATTGCCCGTCCCAAGCCCAGATAAATGGTAAGGGTTGCGTCAGGAAGGGCATCCGGCGTAAAACATTTTGCCAAAACAAAGATGCGAGACAACAGAAAGATTTCCATACCAGATCGGTTGGGGCCCAGGTTAACAACGACCACCAACAAAGCTGTTAATGTACAGGGTACTGTTGAAAATTGGACTACTGTTGGTCGAAGACAAAGAAGAAGAAGAGGAGAGAGATTGATTAAGACAAAGAGGGAAAAGAGGAAGGTTAGAAGTGTTGGTCTGAAAGTGGGAACCCTGAATGTAGGTACAATGACAGGGAAAGGTAGGGAGGTAGCTGACATCATGGAGAGAAGAAGAGTGGATGTGTTGTGTGTGCTAGAGACCAGGTGGAAGGGCAGCAGGGCTAGAAATATTGGGCGAGGCTTTAAGTTATTCTACCACGGATTAGATGGAAAGAGAAATGGAGTAAGGGTAATCATTGGGTATGGAACTAATGTGGTGGATGTGAAACGAGTGTCAGACAGATTGATGTGTGTGAAGGTAGAAATAGAAGGAGTGATGTTTAATGTTGTCAGTGGTTATGCTCCACAGGTAGGCTGTGAGTTAGCAGAAAAGGAGAAGTTTTGGAATGAGCTGGATTTGGTTTGGTTTGGTAGAGAGCATCCCCAGGGGAGAGAGAGTGGTGATTGGAGCAGACTTCAATGGCCATGTAGGAGAAGGGAACAGAGGGGATAAGGAAGTGATGGGCCAGTTTGGAGTCAGATAGCAATTTGGAAGGTCAGGCAGTTGTGATTTTGCAAAAAGAATGGAAATGGCTGTGGTAAACATCTATTTCCAAAAGAGAGAGGAACACAAGGTGACAGACACCAGGTGGAGACAGGTCCACTCAGGTAGATTACATTCTCTGTAGAACAGGTAATCTGAGGGAGATTAGTGACTATAAGGTGGGGGCAGGTGAGAGTGTAGCCTAACAGCATAGGATGGTAGTGTGCAAGCTGACAATGGAGCTGAGAAGAGGAAGAGGGTGAAGACAGAGCAGAAGATTAAGTGGTGAAGTTAAGGAAAGAGCAATGTTGTGAAGACTTTGGAAAAGAAGTCAGAGCAGTTCTGGGCTGTGGTGGGGAATTCCCAGATGATTAGGAGACCACAGCTAGAGTCATTAGGGAGACAGCTAGGAAGGTGCTAGGTGTTTCCTCTGGACAGAGAAAGGAGGGCAAAGAGACCTGTTGGTGGAATGATAAGTTCCAGGAAAGTGTCCAGAGGTAGAGACTGGCAAAAAAGAGATGGGATAGTGACAGGACAGAGGAGAATAGACTGGAGTACAGAGAGGGCAAGGGAGGTAAAGAGGGAAGTGGCCAAGGCCAAACAAAAGGCATACGAGGAGTTGTACGAGAGGTTAGACACGATGGAAGGAGAAAAAGAGTTATAAGGCAGAGAAATCAATCTGGGAAGGATGTGCAGCAGGTGAGGTTAATTAAGGACAGAGATGGAAATGTCATCACCAGTGAGGAAGGTGTGCTGGGAAGATGGAGGCAGTACTTTGAGAAGTTGTTAAATGGGGAAAATGATAGGGAACGTAGGAATGAGGAGCCTGTTCCCAACAGGGAGAAGGTAGATCAGATTAGAAAGGATGAAGTTAGAAAAGCTCTGAAGAGGATGAAGAGTGGAAAGGTAGGCGGTCCTGGTGACATACCAGTGGAGGTATGGAAGTGCTTGGGGGTAGAAGCAGTAAGTTTTCTCACTCGGCTCAATAGAATAAATAGAATATAGAATAGAATAGAATCAATAGAATTTTAGAGACAGACAAGATGCCTGATGAGTGGAGGAAAAGTGTTTTTGTGCAAGTTCTCAAGAAGGGTGATGTGCAGAGCTGTAGCAATTACAGAGGGATAAAGCTGATGAGCCATACCATGAAGATTTGGGAAAGAGTAGTTGAGACTAAGTTGAGGAAAGAGGTAGAGGTTTGCGAACAACAGTATCATTTTATGCCGAGAAAGAGTACCACAGATGCAATATTTGCCTTGATGATGTTGATGGAGAAGTACAGAGAGGGTCAGAAGGAGCTGCATTGTGTTTTTGTAGATTTAGAAAAAGGCCTATGACAGTGTTCCAAGGGAGGAACTGTGGTTTTGTATGAGGAAGTCAGGAGTGGCAGAGAAGTATATTAGACTGGTGCAGGATATGTAAGAGAACAGCTCAGCGGTGGTGAGGTGTGCTGTTGGAAGGAGAGAAGATTTAAGGTGCAGGTGGGACTTTATCAAGGATCTGCCCTAAGCCACTTTTTGTTGGGTCTGGTGATGGACAGATTGACAGATGAGGTCAGACAGGAGTCTCTATGGACAATGATGTTTGCAGATGATATTGTGATCTGCAGTGTGATACCTACGGGCATTTCCAGTTTGTTTTGTTATTGTCATTTATATAAAAAGATGCATTTTTGGTCATTTAGGTTTATTAAGAGAATTTTATTTTTAATGTCAAATATCCGGTGACCTTACTTCCTTATGAGTCATCTGTGTTTCCTGTTTCATTTCTTTGCTGAGAGCGAAGCTGACATGGTATCTGTTAGGAAGTGATCCACGCGTTAAGGCAACATCTTGGACAGCCCTCCTAGGTGTGCCTAGGAGGGCTGGTGTGCCAACATAGGGGTGCCAACATAGTCCACTACATGTACCTTTGCCGGGTGAACCCACTGAATGTGGCCTATGTGCCAACACTGTTTGCAGCTGTACTTGGAGATCGCGTTGACTTCTCAAGACTTGTCATATCGTAAGGCTTGTCATATCACATGTAACAATGTGCACTAGTAAGTTACACTAGTAAGTAACCACTTAATCATAGAACCAAGGTACCACTAGTAACCTGCTCTTTAGCTATGTTATTTTTGGGAAAAAGCGTTTTGCCCATAGACTGAAAATACATTGTTTTTGGTATTTTTGTTAGGTTAGAAAATTTTGGTGAGCTTGTAGGTAATACTTAATGTTGTGGGTAATGTTCTTGTAGGTAATACTGGAAGTAATATTTTTTTCTTCTTATCTCTCCCTCACCTACTGATATCACACACTCTGTGACCTCTACACTTTATAAATGCCAGTGAGCCGGGCAGACCTTTGTGAAAGAGTGTGATAAAATACTTGATGTACCGATGATGACTGCCTGTTGCCACAATGTCGATAAGCTGGCTCTATTCTTTCCTTCTCAAGTAGAGTTAGCTCCTTTTCTTGCTCTTTCATAGAAGTTTGCAGTATTATTTGTATATGCCCAGGATTGATCCCACTATCTGTATTCAACATGTGCGTGCATGATTAAAAAAGTGGCTAGCTCCAACCTCCTGATCATGGCAGTGTGCATTTATTTGCCATAAAGAAGCAGCAGTTGTAACACATGGCTGGCAAAAACATATAAGGATGAATAACGGTCCATAAAGCCAAGCTTTGTTTCAAAATCATTAGAGAAGTCCAGTGCTGAACGTAAATAACAACAGGACTCCCCCTTGAGCTTCCTATTATGCCATCCAATTTAGGGCAAAAGTTACAAATCACTCTATCACTCCCACCTCCCTCCTCTATCCATCTATTTATTAAAAAAAAGTCATTACTACATTGTAAAAGCCAAATTTTGAGGGGATGATAATATTCTCTGTCAGTTATTGGCATCCAAAATTAGGTGACTGATGAATGTATCTCATTTGAGCATGGTATTTCTCTATCTGTGGGAAGTAGCGTGCCATGTTTCTAAAACCCTTTGCCCTGCAGTGTTACTTTCTCTTAATTACTCAGATCAGAGCTCAAAGTGATGAATTGAAAAGATCAGTTTAATTATTCCCCAAGAAAATGAATCCCTAGTGATTTTCACTGGGTTGATTGAGGACAACTTAACTAAAACTTCTCTTAAAACCTTAGGCCGGGCCATGCCAAAAACTGTATAGAGCAGATGCGCGGCTCAGTTTCTAACAGCAGGTTTAGAAATGGGATTGTATCACTACAATGGAATCTGGTCATGAAAAGAACAAAGATGAGATTCAGATAAACACTCACATCAATCTGATCTCAACAGTAAGGTCATTTGTCCTTTACACTGACCAGTTCTCTGTCATCTTCATTTTATCTAGAGAACATGGTTAAATTGTTAAAGCTACTTTGTTCAACTTTATACCAACGGCACCAGAAATGGTTTTGACAGGTGCTGAACAGAACGGATTGGGGGAGATTTATCAGGTAACCATGTTGCAAAAAAACAAAACAAAATAAAACACACTATAGTTGTTTATACAAAGGGTAGAGGTAAAAAAAAATCAATAAAAAAAACATATACTGAGTTATCTTCATTTTAGATACCAATAGATTTTACAAACTTTTGACAGTTTTTTTTTTTGCGGCTCCCAGTGTTTTCTTTTATGTGGAAAATGGTACCAAATGGCTCTCTGGGTGTTAAAGGTTGCCGAACCCTGGTATAGAGGATTATGACGGTAAAATATGGCAAAGCAGCCTCTGTATTTAATATTATTGTAATTAAAAAGTTATTGGCATTTTATTTATACCTACAAAGGACCAAACCAAGAACCAACCCAGTGGGACAACATCTGTCATTGCAACAAATCTGTTGCAAGTATATACACATTGCGTAGTGACTTCACACACGGACCCTCGTAGGAACACTGCTGTGTGATTGGCTGCAAACAAATGAGCCTTCTGATTGGCTGCTGACGGGCCCAACTCAGAAAAAATGCATTCCTGTTTCGGCGGCAGAAGAGTCTCAAAACAAGTTCACAAATTAAAAGCACCGTTTGAATGTGTGTATGACAATTCACGAATGTTGTTTGAGAATTTTTTTGGTTTTTTTGAAGTTTTTTTGAAGAAGTCAGAAATAAATTTTGATTTTTGAATGATTGTTTATGTATTTATTGTTTAAATACATTTGTGAACTCCTCAAAATAGATTTGTGCATCCGCACTTATGGTTGAATTTTTTATTATTATTATTTTGGCTCCATACAAACGGTGTACACTAAAATGTGAAGGACAAGGGGAGGGTTAATCATACTGTATAATCACTTTATAAGCCTTTGTCATGTACTTTGTTCTTCAAGTCACATACTTAGTGATCCCTGCTTTGTATACTTTTTCCAGACCGTGACACATACTAAATGCCTTCTATCTCCTATCATTTGCTATCTTCAGATAGCACTTTATGTTATTTGTTATTGGACCTCACTGTGATACATGAACACAGTGTTAATCCTTTAACCACAATAAACATTTTTATGTTATTTATTTATCTGTTTTATTTATACTGTATTTGCTTTTATACTGTACGGTGACCTTGAGTGTCTGGAAAGGCGCCTTTAAGTAAAATGTATTATTATTATTAATAATACATTTATAAATTGAGCACAAATTTGAAAAAATCAAAATAGAACGTAATCAGTACTAAAGGTGCATTTGCTTGGACAAATATATTAATAAACAAAATGGTCACAGGAGTTTAGAAGAATCTAAGAGCTTGATAGAAACCAAATTCATTTCAGTTCCTACATTAATAGCCATGGCATTGTAAACACTGCCAAACACTGCTTTGAGGCATTCCATGTTTTCCTGTTCATTGTAGTCTTTAGGTGATATACCTTTGTGTTACCAGGCATTGAAATAAACAAAAAATCAAAAGCAAGGGTGGTCTAATAATTTTTCCATGACTGTAAAAAAAGTGCCAATTGATCTGTTGCTGTCCATTAGTAAATTGCTTAACTCAACTAAGAACTTTCCTTTCATTTGCCACCTTCACATTCGAAGTAAAGTGCTTTTATGCTTTACACAGCTGTTTTGTCTTTTGTTATTAGGTTAGAGCTTAAAGAGTCCATCTTAATATATTAAAATGTATTACGATGGACTCCCTCGCTACCAATGAGAGATATGCATAGGACTGTTATCTTTAAGAGATATGACACAACCTTTAATTAGCGCAGATCCCAGTTGCTCAGGACTAGGACATAATCAGTGGACCTTTAGCAAGTGCACAACCCTCCCCTAAGTGAATACTATGTCTTCCTGGGGCCAGTCAATCCAGATCTCTTTCTGCTTCCCCTCTTCTGCAGCGGGTGAGTTGGCACTCTGGAGATGCTAGATAATGAGGAATAGTGTCAAAGGGGCACTCCAATGGTGCCCCCTAAAGGTCTGCTTCTGCAAAAAGAGGTTCTCTGTGTCCAGTAAGCCTGCCATCCCCAGAAGGTTTGTCTCAAAGCTCCTTTGTTCTCGTTTTGATTCTGCAACTCAACTTAATCACACAAGCTCTTCGGACTAATTATGCACAAACTCTGCGGGTAATGAAGAGAGTAACAGCGAAGAAGACTTACTTTCTTACTTTTAAATCCTCGCCCTGACATGATGGTGTGATACAGATACTGGTACTTCCCCAGGCAGCAGAGCTGAATACATTATGGAGGAATAAGAATATAGTTAACATTTCAATCTGTTCTTTTGACAGTTTCTTTTTTGGTTACTTTGCTATGCTAAACATATTAATGGAAAAAATATATATATTGTTTTATGGACAACACACGTTTCTTAAAATAAAATGTAACATCAAGGTTAATTAATTCCCTAATCTTAAACTCAGTTTTAACAATGATTGCATTATAAAGGCATTATGATTGCATATAACAATGTTATACTTATTCTCCATTGTAACCATTTTTCTATTAAGGTTCTAAGCCAGAAATTGGCAAACTAAGGCCAGGGGATCAGATGTGGCCTGCGAAGCCTTTTAATGCAGCCCACTGACCTCGTCCAAATCAAAAAATATATTTGTATTATTATTTTTTTTTTTGTGCCTTTTCCCTGAAATTTCAGCATTTCCCGGAGAGATTACATCATAAAGGCTATTATAAGTTTAGCAATGTAGGATTTATAAATGGGTTTTGACATGCCATTTACCTTAGTTCAACAAACAAACTAAATTTTTCTGGTCTTGCCCCCATGTCCAATTCCGGGACCCATTATGGCAAGTCAAAAGGTTTGCCCACCTCTGTAGTAAGCCTTCAAGGTAATCTTATCCAAAGATAGTTACTTCAAGGACAAATGGACAGAGGTGGTTGCTTGAAGACATGTCATATTTTCTCCAAGATGTTTTTTAAAAATGTCAAACATTTTTTTGACATTTCTTTATCAAAAATTCTTTGATAATGGTCCAATCTTACAGAAATTACGTTTCTGACCATTCAGAATACAACATAAGAAGCTCATGAAGCTTCCGTCATAGTTGACCCAGGCCTATCATCCTTTGAGTAATTCTGATGTGTGTTGTTTCAGTGTGCTCTGCAATTCATGATAGGGTGTAAATGTAAATGTGAAAATAAGGCTAGCCTGTAGAAGCAGAATCTGTTTCCTATTGTGCTAGTGAATAGACTCAAAATTACAGAGAGGACTTACATTATATTTACATTAGGATTTCCTTTCTTCAGAGGTGGGCCATCAGGTCCCGCAAAACCTTCTGTGCTGGCCTTAACATGCTCAGAAAAACACATCTATTCATAAGTATTTCTAAATAAAATTGTATTATTATTTTTTTATTAATATAAAAATAGTTATTATATTTAAAGTTGGATATTAAGCTCCAATCATATTTCCGCTAGCTAATGTTCAAGTTCCACGAAATCTGCCACGCCCTTCAGAATCAAAAGCGAAGGCTGTGTCTGCCCTAAGTGAATGGGCACAGCCCGTTCAGTTCACAGCGCTCAGACCCAGGTCATCTCGCAGATTATGCAGTCAGTGGAAGCTAGCTGGCGTGTCACATGAACTGCTCTTGTGTCCTGTGATTGGATAAGCTCTGATGTCATCTGGTTTGATTTTTCCAGCCTGAAAACAGAACTTGCTGTATTGGATAGCATGGCTGATTGTGGCTTGTATTTATTCATAAGTGGGAGAAGTCTGACTTTGTTAAAGTAAAGAACAATTGACATGTTTGAGACTGCACATCTAATCTCCATATGAACCTAAGCATTAAGAATCACCTTTGTCAAACCTCCCCTGTATGCTTTCACACTTGACTACCCCTAGGCAAATGTGCCGGTTTATAGGATTTTTTAAAAATGTTACAACGCCCTCCGTCGAACTCCAGAACCTTGTGGGGACTAAACAAATTGTCAGCCACTTGACCATCGGCACAGTTAAATGTCAAAAATACGAATAATAATTTATTTAAATGCTCTCGTAATTAAGAGTTGCTTGATGAGCCTATATTAAGGGAAATATGATGTATATGTGTTGTTCCTCACGGCCTGGTGTCATACTGATGTTATTATGAAGCATTTTAATTTGACGTCACAAAACTATGACCTCACCGAAGGCCTATGGTTAAAATGTACAGCCAGCTACTGCCTTTCCTAATGTATTGATTGAGGCAAAGGAGGCAAAGTGATCAAACGTATATGTATGCCTGTCAGTATAGATTTGTCATACTGCATGATGGTATAAAGCTCTTTAACTTAGGTTTGGGGTCAGAGTGAGTGTTGGGCAGTGAATGATGTTTGATATTTTGGCTCACAAACAGATTTTATATTTTGTCTTTTTTGTTCATATAAGAACTTTTTTAAATCCCTTAATAGGATATATGGAAGATATTTTTAAACAATTTTTTGAAATTGTGATGTACAACAGAGACTGTATTACTTCCCCGCAAACTCAGTGAGTTGTTTACACTGGTATTGTCTAATACTCATAGCTCCATCTAGAGGTTACCACAAACAGCACAGACTACTTTATTTTTTTGGATGATTACAATAGTTTAATTCTGTCCCCGAAGAGCGCGTTTCTGTTTTTCCCCCTTCCTAATGTATTAATGTGGTTTTAACACCTTAGTATATATTAACTATGTCTTTAAACCAGGGAGTAAGAGTGAACTGCATTTTTTGGTCCTAAATAAACCCCAAGCTTATTAATTGTCTTTTGTTTTTCATTGATATAATTTATTTACATTCTTTTCGTTCAGAGTAAGCTATTTCCTTCAGCCCATTTTGTTTTGCTGTCTACATAGATATCGAATCGTTGCGGCCGACGTTACGCTCGATACACCCAGTTATTCGGATGGCCCCAATACATGTTACACTCCAAGAGGGTATGTTATGCCTTCAGAACAGACCCACCCAAACGCGGCTACCACAACTCCCCTTCCACCACTACCACTTTCATTCATTCAGCTACCTTCAGTCATCGTCCTGCCTCTCCACCTCTTCTTGAACAGAACCTCCCTATATCTGTGTGAACACTGGCCTTGACTCGTGATAAATAAAGTGTCGCCGCGGACAGTGACGTAAAGGCAGGGAGAGCGCTGTGGTAATACGGCCGGAACATGGACTGCGCATTGCTGCTTCAATAGCGACAAAGAAGAAGACGAGACGTGAAGCAAACGCGGAAAAAGCTGTGAGACGAAGGAGGCTGACAAACCTGGTAAACTAGCGAAGTAGGGCGAGAAACAAGAACACAAGGAATCTCCCCGCTAATTGCGAAAAGCATCCCGTCACTCCCCGCTGCCGAGTTCTATGGTCATTTCTGGCTGTCCGCTGCACTCCGGCTCCAGGATGCTGCCTCACTCGCTACAATGTCCACCTGCTTTTCTTTACCTACAAGAGGTAAGACGAAGTCCATCAGCGTGTTTCGCTTTTTTCTGTGGCTGTCCCTGTCTGTTTGTACACCAACACAGATCACAACGCAGTGGTGTTTTATTTCGTGCATACCTTTACCGCTGACACACATGCTGTATGTGGTCAGTCGACATTAACGGGAACTCATAATACATATATGTTTAACATAAGGAAGGCAAGCCAAATGTGGGCCACTAAGTCATTTTGTATGGCCTAAAGAAACTTAAAAGTGATTCACTGTTGTATTATAAAGTCCATGTTTTTTTCAATAATAATAAAAAGTCCATGATAAAGTTTTTTGACCTGGATGTTTTTTAATCGCACAGATACATTTATGATATTTGCAACTCGGTTAAATCAGACAGTCTTACAGTTAGAACTGCCCCTTCAACGTAAACTGTATTGTTGAACAGAGGCCCCCTGTTGAAAATTGTCCAGATGTTCGAATCATTGTAATGAGTTATACTGTACTTGATTCATCGATTCACTGCTGCCATACGTCTTCTAGATAAACTAATGAGTTTCACTTTTGTCACGGACTTTGACTTATTTGTGAACCCTAAAACTTTTTCGTCAGTAATTAGGTTAAAAAGATTCACAAAAAACAGGTTTTCTTCAGGGAGTCTGTCTCACTGTTTGTTAATTCATGATTCCAGCTTAAACTTTAACTTCATTTGTTTATAGTGCCAAATCATAACAACCGTTATCCTAAGGCTTTTTCGTGCCGCTGTACTGTCAAGATAATTTTGTTTAAGCGCTGCGTGTGACACAGATGGGAAAAGGAGTTAGTGCTACCAGTAGGTGTTGCAGTAAACCCTGTCTGTTTGTAGGCTCTGTGCACTTCTCTATCGAGAAAAATGAAGAAACCAAGGCTGAAAACCGAAAAATGTAAGAAATTATACTAATCATCAGTACCATTGTATATATTGCTCTAACTATGTGTTAAACCTTTATAAATCAATAAAATCAAATCACTGCAATTGCATATAGTAGTATTTCATAGAATAAAACAGTAACAAATTGATAATGATATTTATTTAGCACATTCCAGCAGTGTGATTTGGGTGGCAGTTGTGAAAACTGCTGTCCCCAAGACTTGGTACTTGATACACAGAGGTAAATCGATGATTGATGTAAATTATAAATTAAATGTTGGAGATGACCCTGTCTTTGTGTACATTAAATAATAATGGACAGGGTGCACTAATGAGTGCACAAATTTAAATATAACCTTTTCATTAAAAAACTTACATATCCTTTGTCTGAGTATGGATCTCTGAGGCTGGGAAATAGAGTGATGATGCCGAAAACATGTTTGCACAGAGACTGGTGGGCTCCTCCTGAAAGACATGACACAGCCACTAAAATTAATCCAAACAGATTTTATTGTTGACTGATGTTAACTAGCTGCAGTGACATTAATAATGATTTTTGTCATTTATTTATATTTAATAATATACTATCTACAAAGATGAACATTGGAGTCTTACCTATGGATTTTTCAGAATCATGCTGGGCTGTATATAATATACCAACCGTTCTGAACAAATGTGTCGAAGTTATCATAGCCATTTTCAGTCTCAGCCCCTTTCATATTTCTGATTTTCTCCAAATCTCACGTTCATCAACAGGATTTACTATGACGAAAAGGAGAAAAGACATCCACACTGTACTGTTATTTACTTAAAGCGCAACAACGATGTGTAGAGACATTAACATTTTGCATAGTCGTTATGAATGACGTGAACTAACTCATTGTGTCAGTACAGCACAGCTAATAGCTATTAGTTATTGCTTGATAATTTCTTGCTCACCAGCTTCTCCTCTGACTTCCGTCATGCTGTTGTTGTCGTTGTCTTCTAGCGCATCGCAATGATTTCACAGACACAGACTGAAACGTAAAGTTCAACGCCTTTTTGTGCTTTTAACATCAATATAAAATATGCCCTCCAATACGTCATTTTTACACTCCTACTTTCTGTTAACAATGGCGGTTTTAGATGATTAACTTTGATTTTTAAAGTTACACAGGTTCTAGCAGTTCTACCTAAGGTAGAACTCGATTCCACTGCAGGGAATTTTGCGGTGTACATTAATATACGGCCACTGTAGCTAAGTAGTCAGCTAGCTGTAAAACCCCTTAACAAAAATGTGCAGATGTACATATACCAAGTTATCCAACACTGCAACATGTTCAAAAGAGACGTTGATGTCCTTCTCTAATATACCATATAACAATCATGCGGTCTTAGAAGGGGACTTACCTTGTTGACAGGACAGGACACTCCGCTGTCGCCACTGCCGTTTTTTGCCGCTCTTTTAGCAAACGCATGGCAAATTTAGTTTAGAGGATGACGGGAGAAACTCTGGTCAGTGTTGATTATAAAAACAACTTTGGTAAATGTTAAAATTCAACATTTAAAACCAACACTGACTAGTGTTGTTTGGTTTTAACTCCCCGGGTTAACACCAACACCTTCGATGGGTTAGCTCTCACAGAGTTGAATTAGACAAAGCAAGTGTTGAATTGACACTGTATTTTTAACGTTCAACACCAACACTGGAAACTTAACACTTTTGAATTTGCTGTGTACCCATCTCCCTAATCATTCAAGTTCTTTAGCTGTCTAGCTGGTTTCCCAATCTATCTATCGAATGCCTGCTAGAAGTCATTTTGACCATTCGATTTTAAACACAAATTAAATGAAATATTTACAGGTTAATTTAGTAGTGATGTATTTGAAATAAATAACACAGAAATGTTTTATTCACACCTTTTTTATTCACAGTATTATGAATACAGTGTTCATGCCTCATTCCGCACCATGCCACACCATCAGCAATAAAACAGTAGTAAAAGATTTAGTGTAACAAGGAACTTTAAAAAATACACTGACAGTGTGCATTTATGTACAGTAGTCATCAGTTCAGATCTCTATAGGAATGCTCTCTGTGGGATTTTTCTCATTTTTGGGCATGCGCCACAAACAGGTTTGTGGCAGTTGCCTAACAAAATCCTTTAGCCTTAAACCTCCCAAATTGCAGCATTTAGCAGGCCTGCCTCAGAAGGAGATAGTAAGACTGTTAAACATATTAACACACACAAATCTTACAATATTTCATTTAATGACACTCTATCAATATTGTACTGTAAATGTTGCTTTCACGTCTTCTCTAGTAGTTACACATGTAAATCATGCTGTTCCAGTTATAGTAACCTGATGTTAAGATGTTAAGGTAGGTAATTTATTTTCATTTATGCTGACAGAATGCATACAATTTATTTTGAGAGGTAATAATACTTTCTGCAGTGCTAAAACATTCTGTGTTTGAGTGTTCATTGTGCAAATTCACATGGACTCGCGGACAACTTTAGAGGGCAAAGGAAATTTGCACAGGCTCAATGAGATCCTGTATGCATATACAAAACCCAGAGGAAATATCTCTGTGACTGTGACAGTCAGGCCAACACCGAGTCTTGGTTAGGTGTTGTGCGGTGCAAATTGTTTTTGGGTTGTAGAGACTGCTGCCCCCATGATCCAGTCATAGATAAGCGGGCGGGGAGTTCCACGGGAGCAATGGGAATGGTGCCATGGACATTGCCTTTTGGACCAGGTCATTTACCAGTGCATCCTGTGCAGTTGTGGGATGATTGCTCACCTTTCATGCCTGTGGTTAGTTAAATGCTCTAAATAAACAATTAACATGGCAGAATACATGTCTATTCGTAGATTACATTTTTTTTATACAACATCATGCAAATTAATAATTTAAAGATTATATAATGTGTGATATAATTATTTTTTTCCTTTTTTTACTGTCACGGAGTGTACCGACAGTGAAAATTGCACACCTCACAAACTTTAATCAATACTACTTACTGTATTTTGTATACAATAAATAAATGCCATGGCACTAAGCAAAACCATGTCTTGCCTATCTTTCTGAGGAAGTTATCTGCTGTTCAGCTGCAGGAGAAAATATCCTGGAGCTGGTGGAGGAGGTTAAGGCTCTGTGTTCACAGAATATGGAAAAGGAAAAAAGGATTAACCTTCTGGAAAGACGAGTAGCTGACCTAGAGCAATGTACAAGGATGGATGATGTCATCATGACGTACAAAGAGACCAAACAACGGTGATATTCCCAAGCAGCAACAAGAGAAAATGCTATGTTGTGAATAAGACGAATGCCTGCTCTGTGTACTGAGAGGTGATGGCTTTCCCTCACTCTAAGAAGATTTTTTTGTGAATTACATAACAGAGAAGAAACACGGGAAAACATTGCAGCCAACATTATTCATAAACAAAAAAAAAATAAAAGCAAAGAGAAAAAGGCTTGGCAACCGAAGAACACGAAACACACTACTGAAATTTCCAGGCATTTTCAATGTTACAGGTCATTCCAGTGACTATGGTGCACAAGCAACATAGTCATAACAAACATAAATTTTAGTTGTGCAGGAGTAGCAAATACAGGTAAACAAGCTTAGATTGCGCTCCAGTGGTTGTCAATGTGATGATAATGAAACATGTAATTTTTCAGTTGTACAGAAGTAACCGATATTGGCACACAATCCCACAGTGCTTTCTAGTGGCTATCAGTGTGAAAATAATTTTAAAAAATCTAAAATTATATATTATAATAACAGTAGTAAGGATTGTGATAATAAGTATCAACAAAAATCCAAATTAACTGTATCTTTTATTTTCATTCTTATTTTTAAGATTTTTGACATTAGAAAACAGTGCTATTCTCACTGTCCTGTTTAAGTCACTATTCCTAGTTTCTGTTGGTTTTAGACATTGAAAAGTGTTGGAGACGGGCTTTAATTTCTGAATTGTGGCTTTATTGTTAAAAGAGGATGTGGCTTGAAGCTTATTCTTGATTGTCATTCATAAAATAGGACGATGAGAAGATTTTCTGTTACACCAATGTACATAATTCAAGTTTAAGGAGTTTCATAGTGTCTAACATCACAAAAGGCTTGTAGAAAATTCCTTGAAAATACTTAAATCTTGTCAATGTTCTTATCTTGATATTTGTGTAAAATGATTCTACACACTTTACTAGTACTTTTCTATTACATTTTTGATATTATTACTACATATTGATTATTTGTATAGAAACCTATCTGATATGTAGTATTTTCACAGTACTTCTTTACTTTTAGAAGTTTTAGTGACTGGCTTTTCAGAGAACTTACCCAAGAGCTGAAAAGCCCCAAGCAAGTTGATCACTAGCCGTCTTCTGAGTTTTCTTGCAGTCATAATTAAATATAGAGGCTGACAAAGCAGTGAAACATTGCATTCACCTCTCTGTCATTAGCATATTGGAGATATACTAGACATCAGCTCTTCCTCTTGGGGGAAAATAAATCAACTTGGATTTCCAGACAGTCAGGATTTTGTCTGCCAGACTTGTGCTGCGCTGGAGTAGAGCATCAACAATGTTATTAAAAATGCACTAATGCACATTTTCACCTGCTGAGACTTACAGACAGACAATATCATGATAATGAGGTGAATAAGTAAAGACTCCCCCAAACCTAAGGGTCAAATGTTAAAGCCTCTCTAAGCTCCAACTCTTTTTATTTGTAAATTGGGAACTTCAGGAAAAGCCAAAAGAAAATTAGCTAGAATTGCAGACTACAATTCCCAGCTGCACATTATTAACTGCTGAGGGGTGTGAAATTGTGCTGTTTTTTAAGTTCCTTAAAAGATTTTTTTTTTAAATAATTTTTTATTCGGTGGTATGTTAAGAGACCAATAAGGCAGGCATTTTGAAGATAACAGCTACACTTCCTGAGTCATTCTTGGATGACCCAGAAGGATTATTGAAGGAAAGTGAAATCCGGGGGGGGTCATACACCTCGGACATACACCTACTGACATAACGGCTACTGGAAGACTACATTTAAAAATTTTGACTAATTTGTTGTATCTTTTGTATTTGTTTTATTTTATTCTATTTTTATGCTCTGGTAACTTCCATTGCACTGTCTGTCCGTCCAGGGAGTGGATCCCTCTCCTGTGGTTCTCCCTAAGGTTTCTACCGTTTTTTTCCCTGTTATAAAGGTTTTTTCCTCGGTAGTTTTTCCTTACCCGGGCTGAGGGTCTAAGGACAGAGGATGTTATCAACCCTGTAAAGCCCTATGTGACAAACTTGTTTTGTAAATGTGGGCTATATAAATAAAAATTGATTGATTGAAATATATATATATATATATATATAGAGAGAGAGAGAGAGAGAGAGAGAAATAAGTCAAAAAGTACAGTTTTTGACTATCCTTTGATTTTGAGAAGTTCTCCCACTTAGAAATCATGGAGGGTCTAAAATGTATTTAATTAAAAAAAAAATAAATTAAATTTACCTACTAAACGTAGGTGCAGGGATAAAGAGCTTAGCCATCTGGACATTCAGTTTTTTGGAAAACAATTCACCTCCCCTGCAAGAGGCTTCTTCAGTTCTAACTGTTAGTGGGGAGTAACAGAGAGGTGAAACGTTTTCCAAAAAACTGAATGTCCAGTTGCCTAACTAAACTCTTTAACCTTGACCATGACCTGGATGGCTGAGAACCTTCATCAACATAATTATAGGTGCATTTCTACGAGAGACAAACTCTTAAAAAAAATTAAGTATGAATAAGTATTTGATCACTTGAGTCATACAATTTTAATATTAAGTAAAGTAGCCTTTGTTAACAATTAAAGTGTGTTCCTGTAGTTCTTGACCAGGTTGCCACACACTGCGGCAGGGATTTTGGCCCACTCCTCCATATTGATCTTCTCTAGATCTCTCAGGTTTCGGGGCTGTCGCTGAGCACCACAGGATTTCAGCTCCCTCCAGAGATTTTCTACTGGATTTCGTCTGGAGACTGGCTAGGCCACTCCAGAACCTTGATATGCTTCTTACGGAGCTACTCCTTGGTTTTCCTGGCTGTGTCGATCCAGTTCAATCCTATTCGGTTCAGTTCGATTAGTTTTTTGAATTTTGAAAAAAAAAAAAATGCAACTCCAGTTTAGTTTAGTTTATTCAAAAGGGGAAAATGGAATTTCATAAACACATGGTTAAATAAGAAAGAATCAGCCAGAGGCTAGTTTTTATTTGTGGTCCCCTGGGCATGATGTAAAAAGCCAAGAAGCACACAATACATATACAATAGAAAATACATATGCAAACAATTTTTATACAATAAAAACCATTTTCAGCTTCATCTGGTATCTCCTTTTGAATTGCATGAACATTTGCAAGATTTAACTTGATTTTTTTTGCACAATCCATCCATCCATCCATCTTCATCCGCTTATCCTGAGCCGGGTCGCGGGGGCAACATTTGGAGGAGGGATACCCAAACTTCCCTCTCCAGCTCATCTGGGGGGATCCCAAGGCATTCCCAGGTCAACTGGGCAACATAGTCACTCCAGCGTGTCCCAGGTCTTCCTCTGGGTCTCCTCCCAGTGGAACATGACCCAAACACCTCCCGTGGGAGGTGTCCAGGGGGCATCTGATGTAGATGCCCAAGCCACCTCAACTGACTCCTTTCGATGTGGAGGAGCAATGGCTCTACTCCGAGCTCCTCCTGGGTGACAGAGCTCCTCACCTTATCTCCAAGGGAGAGCCCTACCACCCTGCAAAGAAAGCTCATTTCCGCCACTTGTTTCCGGAATCGCGTTCTTTCAGTCATGAGCCAAAGTTCATGACCATAGGTAAGAGTAGGAACGTAGATTGACCGGTAAATTGAGAGCTTCGCCTTTTGGCTTAGCTCTTTCTTCACCACAACAGATCGATACAGCGAGCGCATTACTGCGGTCGCTACCCCAATCCGCCTGTCAATCTCCCATTCCATCCTTCCCCTTACTCGTGAACACGACCCCAAGATACTTAAACTCCTCCACTTGAGGCATGCCTACACTCTCTCTTTTTATTCTAGGGACTGCTGATTGGCTCCTTAGAGTATTCAAGGCCTGCCCTGCCAGTGTGTCAGCACCGAAGTGTTCCACTCAACATGGTGGGGAGTGGCACCATCAGGGATTGGATGGGCACTAAAATCACTTAACTGATTAATTAATTTTACTTATGTTAATATACTCTGTTCTGTGAACAGTGTCCTACATTTGGGTTCAACAAATCTCTGAGGAGGAGAGCGCAACAGAGCACTTTAGCCATTATGAACCCAGTGGACACTGCATTTTTTTAACAAGTGGAGCGCATGTTGCAACATCATGGAGTCCTGGCTAGCAGAGATGAGACATTGATATTTTCCGCACTATAACGCACACCGCATTATAAGGCGCACTTTCAATGAATGACATATTTTCATACATTTCCATATATAAGGCGCACCGCATTATAAGGCACAGTTAGGTTATACATCCATTAGATGATACTGCACTAAAGGGAATGTCAACCAAACAGTCAGATAGGTCAGTCAAACTTTATTAATAGATTACAAATCAGCTTTCTGACAACTCGATTCACTTCCAAATAAATAAACAACTGTTTTATTATTTTCTCTGAGGTAGAGTATTAGTATTTTCTTTTAACAAGAGCAAGGTATAACATGTAGTGCAACATTTATATCACACAGTTGAAAGATTCGAGTGGATCACGGCACCAATTGAAGAAACCAGGTTTAAAAGGAGGTTTCTTCCTGATCCACGGTCACAGCACCAGAAGGGAAGTAGTCGGTTCAGATGAAGGAGCGAATGAAGCCGTTGGAAGATCAATTTGTTTTAATAACAAAAAGCAGCCAAAAGATACAAAAAAAAACTTGGTCTCAACAAAACAAAGTAAACAGGCAACTGGAGATAGTAAAACGAAAGGAATAACAACGTGAAGGAAATCTTGTCGGTGATGTAAGATTAAACTATCTGAACACAATGTGTAGGTCTGACAATTTTATATCTGTTTGAGGGGAGTGGTTTCTCAACTTCATAGGTGTGTATCACATGTGGAGTCCAATGGAAGTAAGGGGGTTGGGTTTTTGGTGACCAATCGTATAATTGTCAGTGTATCTATTGTTACCACTGTGTGGCGCTGTTGTATGACATATTCTGGTTGGGGGGGGTTTGGAGACTAAAGGTGTTTGTGCAAATGGTGTTGTTGGTGGGTGTTGGCTTGGGGAAGGTGAAGGTGAGACAATAGCCATGTGTATTCTTAGGAAACAGCAGGGGTTGTCTTGGGAAAGGAAGGTGGAAGGAGACAGGAAAGGTAGAGGTATGAACGAATTGCTGGAAACAGCAGGGGTTGTCTCGTAAAAAGGAAGAGGAGCCAAGTCTTCGCAGACGATGGCCATGTGGTATTGTTGTAGTTGTCTGAGGTAAAAGTAACGAGTCTTTGAAATGTATGTGCTGCCAACTGTGGGTTATCAATGTGGGATCCACAAGTCCTGAAGTGAAAAACCACTGAGATCTAACATAGTGGAGGGGAACTTTTACTCCATTCAGTAAACATGTAAAAATTCTGATGCTGTAATGGTAAATTACACGTTAGTGCAAACACAATATAGTGACACTTGTAATAGTGCAAAGCAATACAATAATAGTACAAAATAGTACAAAACAATAATAACTCTAAAGCAATAGCATAATAACTCAATGTTGTTTACGCATTAATGTCCATATTCACAATATGACCAACCTTGTTAAACTGTAAACACACAAAATAAACACATAAAGCTCACTTTATCAGCTCATTCCACATCTTCTTCAGAGTCCGAATTGAAAAGCTGGGCGAACACGGCATCCAACATACCCGGCTCTGTCTCATCAAAGTCGTCATTAACAGAGTCAGTGTCGCTGTTGTTGTCTGGCAGTTCAGTGACAATTCCTGCCTTCCTGAAAGCTCGGACCACAGTTGAGACTCATATATCAGCCCAGGCATTTACTATCCACTGGCATATAGTGGCGTATGTTGTCCGGCGCTGTCTCCCCGTCTTGGTGAACGTGTGTTCGACTTCTGTCATCCACTGCTACCACGTGGTTCGCAGTCTAGTGTTGAATGCTCTGTTGACGGCAACATCTAGCGGCTGGAGTTCTTTAGTCAATCCATCCGGAATGACGGCGAGCACTGAATTAGTGTGCTTCACTTGTTTTTTGACATCATCGGTGATATGTGAGCGCATGGAGTCGTAGATCAATAGGGACGGAACTGTGTGAAAAAAGCCACGCGGTCTCTTCACATAAATCTTTCTCAACCACTCACTCATCTTTTCTTCATCCATCCATCCCTTCGAGTTAGCTTTGATGACGATGCCGGCTGGAATGTTTTCTTTTGCAAAAGTCTTCCTCTTGAAAATAACCATGGATGGAAGTTTCTGGCCATTATCCTGGTAGGCGAGAACTACAGTGAAGGATTTCTCATTCCTTGTGGTGCGAACATTCGCCATACACTCCAGTTTTATCCACAGTGCGGCTCACAGGAATATCATAGGTAAGTCGAACCTCGTCCATATTGATGATATGATCTGGCCGGATCTTTTTTCAGTAATCTTGTCTCTGCAGTATGTGGAAAGTGGCCAGCTTTTCTTGGTAGTCAGCTGGCAGTTGCTGTGAAATAGTAGTTTGTGTGCGGATGGAGAGATTACGTCTTTTCATAAATCGCAAGCACCAAGAAGGACCGCCTCTAAATTCATTAAAGTTAAGTTCGCGTGCTAGCGCTGTTGCCTTCATTCGAATGGTGATTGTACTGATACTTCTACTTGCTGCGCTTTGTTCAAGTTTGTTGTCTAACTGTAGCCATCTTGCTTTGTTCCAGCGGAAACACTGTTTAGTCTTCTTTACTTCTGCTCATCCTCTTGCTTCCTCCACTTCCGCACCATGGATTTGTTAATGTTAAACTCTTTTTACTCTACTGCGTGATTGTTTGACTTGAGTTTAAACTCTGCGTTGTAAGCGTCTCTTAATAGGAGCCATTTCAGGGTCTTTACACAAACACACAAATGGAAATGAAACGTTGTTTTATATATCCCAACATGCGCCGCACACTACTTCTACGGGGAAAATGGAGTCTGTGGCTGCTTACCGTAGTTGCGAGACCTGTAGTGGCTTAATATTGATCCATATATAAGGCGCACCGGATTATAAGGCGCATGGTCAGCTGTTGAAAAAATTGAAGGCTTATTGGTGCACCTTGTAGTGCAGAAAATACGGCACCTGCTTCAGTGAGGGATTTGTCTGCTTCATTCCACCAGCAGAGTCAGCCATCCTTTGCTGTAGAGACACCACTTGAGAAGCAAAGTGCAGTGGCATCCACCTCATCCTCTCAGAGTGAACCCCACATGCCAATTCCTGAGAGGTATGGGGGAGATTTGGGTAATAGTGGTGCATTCCTGGTGTTCATTATTTCTTTTAACAACAACCCATCTCTTATTCTTCTGAAGTCTAAGATAGCGTTTTTAATCAGTCTGTTGACTGGCAGAGCTACAAAGTGGGCATTTGCATTATGGGAGAGTGATTCTCCAGTTTGTAAACCATTTGCTTTATTTTCTTCTGAAATGAGGAAAGTGTTTGATCACCCTGTTAGAAGGCAGAATGCGACAAGGCGCCTTTTGAGATTTAGTGGCTGATTATGCAGTTGACTTTAGGATTTTGGCCACTGACAGTGGATGGGCAGAGCTAACCTTGCAGGAGGCAGTTTACAAGATTTGAGAGATTTAGTTTCAAAGACCAGGCTCAGTACTAACTGTTATGATCAACATTAACAACAACATCCCCTTTGAGAACTCAACTCCTCGTCTCCAGCTGCATGGGACTTTTCTGCAGGACTTTTCTGGTGTCACATTTTATTTTGAGTGCTCAAGAAAAAAATCGACCCAGCAACAAACATTTCGCCAAATCTATTATGCTAGACAACAAAAAGATTTCCATACCTGATCAGTGGGGATGGAAATTGTTGACTCGCTGTGGTAACTCCTGAAAAACGGGATAAGCCGATAGGAGAAGAAGAAGCTCAAGAAAAAAAAAGAAAAAAAAACTGAATAGGATGGGCATTAAAGGCCTCCTGTAATTTCAGATCTGCAGTCCCCTTTGAACCTCAATAATACTGTACAACTCTTCTCTTTCCCCTTCTGAGCCACATAGTGTAACAATATGCAGCCTACAGTTAAAACGCAGCATGCAATTGTTAAAATAAAACAAACCAACAATTATTATTATTCATATTATAATATTAAATGAGTAAAATAAATAGAGTTAATCTGTTATTTATTAGCATAGTATTTTTGATGGACATATTGTGTATTTAAAAAAAAAAACATACAAAGGGTGAAGTTAGAGGGGCACCGATTGCAGCCATTGAGCTTTCAGGTTCAACGTTGACACCCAGCTTACTATGAAGTCCAAATGTCCATTGTACAACTGATTGGGGACTTGGTGGTGTTAGGCAGTTTGCACCTAGACTCTCATGCGCCCCTCCTCTCAGGAAGTGCAGTATTAAGTTTGTTGTCCCAAACGTCTTAGGTGTTGACTCTCCATGGCTTACTTTTGATTTGCAGTCATTACAAACAGCGTGTTTTGGTATCGTCCTGGCACACTGTAAAAAAGTCCAATCTGAGCCGTTGTCACTGCGCATGCACGTTATCGTGACTGTGGAAACCCACAATTTACAACAGTGACCGGTCAATCACCTATTGGGTCTGTTGGATATAAAACCAGTGTTTTAGATCGGCGGCCGATTGTACGGTGCATCTCTAGGTTTTTGTTGGTCCATTTTGATGCCCTTTCAGTCCTTTTTCTATTTTAACACATTTTTTAAAAAAATCCCCAGTGAGTCACGAAGATTGAGCTAAAGAACCGTGGGTTGCCGACCCCTGGCGTAGGCTCTTGATGGGAGGAAATTGAAGGTAGTCACCCACCAGAAAGTTCCAGTGGGTTTGCAGTTGTTAGGTAACCACCGAGAACAAATTTGTTTTCTGACTTTTTCATCTCCTCATGCTCCTGTAGTTCTTGGCAGGCCATGGTTAGTAGTACATAATCCACATATTGATTGGCTAAATGGTGTGGTTCTAAGTCGGAGCACATACTGCCATTCTCACTGTTTACAGTCCGCTCAAGCACACTTCGCCTTCAATAGTTTTGCCTACTGCTTCAGTCAGTCCGGATTTATCTAATGTGCCTCCATGTTACAATGATTTACTTCAAGTTTTCAATAAAGAGAGAACTTCCTCTCTACCTCCCCATTGTCCATATGACTGTGCAATAGACCTCATCCCAGGTGCTCATGGCAGCAGGTTTTTTTTTTTTCTGTATCCAAGAAAGAAAAATCTTTACGCCCTTGTATTGATTTAAGAGGATTGAATGAAATCACAGGTAAAAATAAGTGCCCATTGCCTCTTGTTGACTACGTTTGAACCTTTATGTGAGGCTGCATTTTCTTACCAATTGGTTCACATTCGCAAGGGAGATGAATGGAAAACTTCTTACACCCCCTTAGGGCATTTTTAATACCTGATTATGCCATTCTGGTGAACAAATGCTCTGAATGTTTTCCAGGATTTAGTGAATGATGTGTTGCGGGACATGATTAACCGTTTTGTGTTTGTTCACCTTGACATCATCTTAATCTATTCACGTAGTCTAGAAGAGCATAAGCAACACGTCAGAAGGGTTTTGGAGCGCCTACTGGAAAACAGACTGTTCGTTAAGGCAGAGAAATGTGAGTTTCACAAGGAATCAGTTGGGTTCCTAGGTTTCATTGTAAAGAAAGGCCATATGAGGGCACAGTCAAAGAAGGGACAGGCAGTTACTGATTGGCCCATTCCAACTTATTGGCAGCGACTACAAAGGTTCTGGGCTTTTATCTGCGTTTTATTCGGGAGTATATCCAGATAGCAGGGCCATTGACTATATTAATGTCCGTCAAATCCCCATTTTGCTGGGCTCAAGATGCAATTAAGACTTTTTCTTAAAATGGAGTTAAAATGGAGGTTTACATCAGCTCCGGTTTTGTCTCACCCTGATTTGACGTGACCGTTTGTGGTTGAGATGGATGCTTCTGACACTGGGGTGGGTGCAGCGTTATCTCAGAGAGGAGCGGACCAAAAGCTGCACCCATTTGCCTATTTTTCCAGGTGGTTGACCCCAGCACAAAATAATTATGATGTTGGTATTGGAGGAGTGGAGACACTGGCTTGAGGGGGCACAGCATCCTTTCATTATATGAACTTACTAGGGGTGGCACGGTTCACAAAATTCACGGTTCGGTTCGTATCACGTTCTAAGGTCACGGTTTTCGGTAGGGTTCTGTTGACTATACAGTATTAAAAAATTAAAAATAGTTTGTATAATGTTATCATGAATTGAAATCAACTCTAAGGAAAGGTAAGTAGTATTTTGATATAGGTAAGACAAGACATATTATTTCAACATGGACATGCCTTTCATTTATTTATTTTCTCTTGAAATTATCTGGACTTATCTGAACTCAAAGTGCCACTGTAATAGCATATCTATTAAAAACAAAAATACACATTGTTTGACTTGCAATTAAAATGCCATATTCTTAATGATAGAGCTAGATTTCTAACTTAAACTTTAAGTGCCACTGTAATGTTTAAAAAAAAACCCAATATAATAAAACTCTCAATAAATGCAAAATGTTGCATAAAAATCAAACACATTCCACTATTTTAAAAGTGAGGTAATGGTTCCATTCTGCCACTGCATCTGTCAGCGTTTCAGAGAGACGCAGCTTTTCATTTTACCACTACAAAGTAAAATAGTGAGCAGTCACCGTGAGGTAACTTTCAGTGGTCCTAGAGGTCCATCCATCTGTAGTGAGAGCTCGATGGGCTGTTTCGGACAATTTCCTTGACTATTTCTTCCCGTATCTCCTCATATAGGTCTGGAATTAAAGTGGTGCCGAAATGCCGGCGGGAGGTTATTTTATACCGCGGCTCGAGTACGGCTTCAAGTCTTTTGCTATGAACATGGCTATTGCTTTAGTTATAGCTTTTGCCCGCTCCGACTCATCACTGAGAGGCTGTTTAAATGCTTTGGACAGTTGAAGTTGCTTCCTGACAGTTACAGGCTCTTTTGTCCTCATGCTGCATACTGACATGCAGCATGAAAGTGACGTCTTTTTACATGAGAAAACATGTTTGAAGAGTTTCCACTGGTATATGGAATGTGCATTGCACAGTGTTTGCATATTTTTGCGGTTCTGTCAGTGACTTTCTGACCGCTATTATTATAGCTAACAGAGTATCCGAAATGTTCCAGACCTCTTCTCTCCTATTTGTCATTTTTTTACACGTGATGAAGCTCTCACTCTACACACCTTCTCTATCCTCTTTCGTGTAAAAGTTCAGTTGTACACTATCACAATCACATCCAGGCACTATATTACAATGCATCCCATGTACTGTAGAAACTGTGCGGTACACACGTCCCGAACCATGGCAGGCGAACCGAACGGTATGTTTTTTTTTCATGTATTATGCCACCCCTAGAACTTACCACAAGAACTTACAGTATTTCAGCAAGGCCAAAGGACTTAACAGCCGTCAAGTAAGGTGGGCATTATTTCTGGAGGGTAACACCATCTTCAATGCTCTGAGGGAAGGAGGTTTTTGCCCAATGTTAGTCATTACATAAGTGCTGCACAGCTTCAGGCAGCACAAGAACGCTGCACAGAGCAGTGCACAAGACATTGATATTACTGTAAAATCACAATAACATATTGTAAAACTCTGCAGTGCTCTCACACTGTCATACAAATACACACAGTCTCCACTGCTCTCGACAGTTGACCCTAAGTATCTGAACTCCTGCACCTTCACCACCTCTGCTCCTTGTAACCTCACCATTCCCCTGTTCTCCCTTTCATTCACACACATGTAATCTGTCTTGCTGCGACTGACCCTCATTACTCTTCTCCCCAATGCAAACCACTAGGTTCTCTTCTAGTTGTTGCCCATGTCCTAGTCACCTCTAAAGAGGATCTCAGTATCTTTAACTCTGCCACCTCTAGCTCTGCCTCCTGTTTTAGTCCTATTCCTAGTGTCTCTAATCCATACATCATGGCTGGTCTCATCTCTGCCCTGTAAACCTTTTCCTTCACCTTAGCTGACAATCTTCTATCACAAATCACTCCTGACACTTTTCTCCAGTTGTTCCATCCTGCATGTACTTTACTCGAATTCTTAACCTTCCACAGTCTCCACTGGTCTGAATAGTTGACCCTAAGTATCTAAACTCCTGCACCTTCACCACCTCTGCTCCTTGTAACCTCACTATCCCACTGTTCTCCCTTTCATTCACACACATACCCTAGTGCAGGGGTATTCAACTAAAACGCCGAGAGGTCCAGTCAGAAAAAAAATATTCAAATAAAGGTCCGGAACATCATGTCCAACTTGCCAGAGTGTTATGTATACTATAATATTAAATATAATATATATGTTGTAGTAGTATTAACATCAAATAAGGCTCTTAACGTAGGAGAAATAAGGTGTAGCAACAGCTTATATAATTTTTCTTTAGCACACCTTGTCAGAACAATCTCAACCACTTTAACAATACAAATCCTGACAAATCAACAATTAACAATTAAACATTTTCAGTTTCTCCGAACCCGCTTACCTTGTCTCCCTTGACTCTCTCTCTCCACGTCTTCGTCTATGGCAGCTGTTTCTCTCCCTCTTACTCTGCCTGCCACTGTTAACTGCTGAGAATGCCGAGAGTTGATTGGCTGAAAAGTACCATGTGGGATAATTTAACCTGTACACGATTGGTCAGTTTATTTCCTGATACCGACGCAGCTTTTCCTGTGTTTACAATGGCATTGGGCGTAAACAATAAAAAGCTGCGCCCCATAAAACTATCCCGTTAAATTCATCTGCCTCTCCCTGAACCAACACCTTAACGTGGTGGAGGAGTTTGAGCATCCAGATGAACCTCGGGGCTATGTTGTCTGGGGCTCAATGCCCCTGGTAGGGTCTCCCAAGGCAAACAGGTCCTAGGTGATGGATCAGACAAAGAGCGGTTCAAAAAAAAACCCCATTATGAAAAACAAACCATGGAGGCAGTGTACGTCGCCCGGGTTGGCGTTACCGGGGCCCCACTCTGGAGCCAGGCCCGGGGTTGGGGCTCATAGGCGAGCGCCTGGTGGCCGGGTCTGGGTCCACGGGACCCGGCCGGGCCAAGCCCGAAGAAAAGACGTGGACCCACCTCCACCTTCATGTGGACTCGTGGTGAAGAAAGAGCTAAGCCGAAAGGCGAAGCTCTCAATTTACCCAGACGAGCAGATGTGTATAAGAGACAGGGTACATGGAATGTCACCTCGCTGGGGGGAAAGGAGCCTGAGCTGGTGCGGGAGGCTGAGCGATACCGACTAGATATAGTCGGGCTCGCCTCAACACACAGTTTGGGTTCTGGGACCGAACTCCTTGAGAGAGGCTGGACTCTCTTCTACTCTGGAGTTGCCAACGGTGAGAGGCGACGAGCAGGAGTAGGCTTGCTTATAGCTCCCCAGCTCGCTAGCCATGTGTTGGAGTTTTCCCCACTGAGCGAGAGGGTCGCTTCCCTGCGCCTCCGGGTCAGGGAAAGGACTCTCACTGTAGTTGTGGCCTATGCGCCGAACGGCAGTGTAGAGTACCCGACCTTCTTGCAGGCACTGGGAGGAGTACTGGAAAGTGCTCCTCCCGGGGATTCCATCGTCCTGTTGGGGGACTTCAATGCTCACGTGGGCAATGACAGTGACACCTGGAGGGGTGTGATTGGGAAGAACCCCCCTGATCTGAACCCGAGTGGTGCTTTGTTGTTGGACTTCTGTGCAAGCCACGGTTTGTCCATAACGAACACCATGTTCAAACATAAGGGTGTACATCAGTGCACTTGGCACCAGTACGCCCTTGGACGGAGGTCAATGATCGACTTTGTAGTCGTGTCATCTGACCTCCGGCCATATGTTTTGGACACTCGGGTAAAGAGAGGGGCTGAGCTGTCTACTGATCACCACCTGGTAATGAGTTGGCTTCGCTTACGGGGAGCAAAACTGGACAGACCTGGCAGACCCAAACATATCGTGAGGGTTTGTTGGGAACGTCTGGCGGAACCCCCTGTGAGGGATGCCTTTAACTCCTGTCTCTTATACACATTGAGTCTGAATGGACCAGGTTTTCCTCCTCCATTGTAGAAGCAGCTGTTCGGAGCTGTGGGCGTAAAGCCTCGGGTGCCTGTCGGGGCGGCAATCCCCGAACTCGTTGGTGGACACCAAAGGTTGGCAATGCCGTGAAGCTGAAGAAGGAGTCCTACCGAGCCTGGCTGGCTCGGGGGACTCCTGAGGCTACCGATAGGTACAGGCTGGCTAAGCGGGCCGCGGCGCGTGCAGTGGCTGAAGCAAAAACTCGGGCTTGGGAAAAATTCGAATAGGCCATGGAGGATGATTATCGGTTGGCCTCGAAGAAATTCTGGCAAACCGTCCGGCGCCTCAGGGGGGCAAGCAGTTCAGTGTGGATGGGGAGTTGTTGACCTCTGTGGGGAGTGTTGTTGGATGGTGGAAGGAATACTTCGAGGATCTCCTAAATCCCACTGA
>JAFBJS010001546.1:74279-137758 GCA_016785265.1 Paraplagusia blochii
AGGGGGGCAAGCAGTTCCCCGTCCACACTGTTTACAGTGGGGATGGGGAGTTGTTGACCTCTGTGGGGAGTGTTGTTGGATGGTGGAAGGAATACTTCGAGGATCTCCTAAATCCCACTGATACGTCTTCCTCGGAGGAAGGAGTGACAGGGTGCTCAGTGGATGACTCACCAATCTCCTTGCTGAAGTCACGGAGGCAGTCAAAAAGCTGCTAGGTGGCAAGGGGCCGGGGGTGGATGAGATCCGCCCTGAGTACCTGAAGTCTCTGGATGTTGTGGGACTGTCTTGGCTGACACGTCTCTGCAACATCGCGTGGCATTCGGGGTCGGTACCTTTGGAGTGGCAAACTGGGGTGGTGGTCCCTATTTTTAAAAAAAGGGGACCAGAGGGTGTGCTCCAACTATCGGGGGATCACACTCCTCAGCCTCCCAGGGAAAGTTTAAATCGAAAAGTTTAAATCGAAAAGTTTCGAAAAGAAATCGAAAGTTTTAATCGAACCTCGGATTCAAGAGGAACAATACGGTTTTCGTTCTGGTCGTGGAACACTGGACCAGCTCTACACCCTCCGGAGAGTTCTTGAGGGATCATGGGAGTTTGTCCAACCAGTCCACATGTGTTTTGTGGACCTGGAGAAGGCTTTCGACCGGGTCTCTCGGGAACTCTTGTGGGGGGTACTCAGGAAGTACGGGGTTGGAGGCTCTTTGCTAAGAGCTGTCCAGTCCCTGTATGAAAGGAGCCGGAGCTTGGTTCGCATTGCCGGTAATAAGTCGGATCTGTTTCCAGTGCATGTTGGACTACGGCAGGGCTGCCCTTTGTCACCGGTTCTGTTCATCACTTATATGGACAGAATTTCTAGGCGCAGCCAGGTGCCGGGCGGGGTCCAGTTCGGGAGTCACCAGATTTCATCTCTGCTGTTTGCAGATGATGTTGTTCTGTTGGCCTCTTCGAACAAGGACCGACAGCATGCACTGGGGCGGTTCGCAGCCTAGTGTGAAACGGCTGGTATGAAGATTAGCACCTCTAAATCCGAGGCCATGGTTCTCGACCGGAAAATGGTGGTAAGCACCCTCCAGGTCCGGGGAGAGATCCTGCCTCAAGTGGAGAAGTTTAAGTATCTTGGAGTCGTGTTCACGAGTGAGGGAAGGATGGAACGGGAGATTGACAGGCGGATTGGCGCAGCGACCGCAGCTGCATCGATCCGTCGTGGTGAAGAAAGAGCTAAGCCGAAAGGCGAAGCTCTCAATTTACCGGTCAATCTACGTTCCTACTCTCACCTATGGTCATGAACTTTGGGTCATGACCGAAAGAACGCGATCCCGGATACAAGTGGCGGAAATGAGTTTTCTTCGCAGGGTGGTAGGGCGCTCCCTTAGAGATAAGGTGAGGAGCTCTGTCACATGGGAGGAGCTCAGAGTAGAGCCATTGCTTCTCCACATCGAAAGGAGTCAGCTGAGGTGGCTTGGGCATCTACATCGCATGCCCCCTGGACGCCTCCCACGGGAGGTGTTTGGGTCATGTCCCACTGGGAGGAGACCCAGGGGAAGACCTAGGACACGCTGGAGCGACTATGTCGCCCGGCTGGCCTGGGAACGCCTTGGGATACCCCCAGACGAGCTTGAGGAAGTGTCTAGGGAGAGGGAAGTTTGGTCGTCCCTCCTCCAAATGTTGCCCCCGCGACCCGGCTCCGGACAAGCGGATGAAAATGAATGAATTAATAAATTCATCTGCCGTATAAATAGATTATAGATCTGGGTCCGTACAGGATTAACCCTCTAGTGCAAACCACCACCTCTCTAGGTTCTCTTCTAGTTGTTGCCTGCTCTCACTGCAGATCACAATGTCAACTGCAAACATGATGGTCCATGGGGACTCCTGTCAGACTTTATCTGTCAATCTGTCCATCACTAAAGCAAACAAGAAGGGTCTCAGGGCTGATCCTTAATGCAATCTTACCTCCACCCTAAGGTCTTCGGTCCTTCCAACAGCACACCTCACCACTGTTATACTGTCACATATATATGATATATACATATGCTGCACCAAGCTAATATACTTGAAATACTTGAAATTTAACATTACACCCTTTGCAAATCTCTATCCATAAATTGTTCTAAGATATATTGAAATGTCCACACCACAGACATCTTAGAACTTTGAGACAAGTCTACATGGGCTACAGTTTTTGCTTTCATCATAAAGTATTCCTGTTTCGCCAGATTGTTTTGGTCCCAAGTTTTTCTGAATAAAAAAAGAAGGTAAGGAAAGGAAACTCCTTGTCATTGTGGCATTATGATTCACACCACTACACACAACGGAATATGGCCTCTGTACCCATCTCCAAAGTGAACAGTGGGGCGAATTTGAGCTCCCAAGGAGCTGTGAGTGGGCACGGTGCCATGTCCAGTGGACCTCAGTGGTAACTTGACAGTAGGGAGATTCAAACCGGGGGCCTTCCTTAACCACGAGACCACCAGCTGTATCTTGAACCCACAATCAGCGTCCTCGCAAAGGCTTTGCAACTCGTTTCTCTAGCAACTACTATAGCAAGGTTTTGTGTGACGATCTTGCTGCTGGTTCACTTTTTAAAGGGTTACTGCATTTATTTATCTGAGACATATAGGTCTCCTCCAAAAGTCCTCCAGCTGATTCATCAGACTTCAGGTCTTGTTGGAGCTCCAAGGCTTGGGCAAACCTTGCATTGCACAAAGTGAACTGTGGGCAGCAATCTATGTTTTTTTGTTTCACCACTTGGGCAGAATAGGTAAAAAATATTGAATCTGAAATGTTTTTTTTTTCTCTTTTAGGATAACCAAGAACCCATCAACTCCCAAGAGGTGATGAACCAGTCATACCAATCAGCCCAGTATCTACCTTCATCTCTTCAAAATTACATGATTACTGAGTTTGCCCCACAGGAACACACACTCCCAACACAGGGCTACACTGGACAAAGCCAAGCACCAGAACCCAGCATGACAACACTTATGCACATTGACTCGGACAGCACCAACTGCAGCACACCAGCAAGAAGTGCCACCGCTAACATCCCATTGGTTAGTGTGCTCCATCAATTTTTCCCATTTTCTGGTAATAGTTCTAGTTTAGCAACATGTGCCTTCTTTTCATCCTGTGGAGTTGGGGCAAAATGTTTAAGCCTGCTATTGTCCTTCACATTTTGTACACACCAAGCTTTCTGATTTGGTACAGTGCATTGGTGGACCTTTACCAAAAGGACACCATGATGGTTTAAGATCTATTTAGTAATTTGAACCTTGGAACCATTTATGTGTGTTATGGCAGATTCCTGCCAAGCGTATGTTTTTCTGGAAATGGAACCCAAGAAATTCTGCTTCCAAGACAGATGTTCAAACTTTCCCTTTATGGAACCAACTGCACAAGTACAGATCCTAAAGGTTAAGGTGAAGAATTTTCTGTAACGTAGAACAACAGCAACCAACATCTTTGCACTGGTCTAAAATGGTATAAAAATTAATTTTGTAAGTAGTGTACTTTCAACTCACTCACTAATCTCACTTGTCTTTTAATGCAGAGCACTTGGTCTTAGAGTGAAATGTTTTAAAGGTTTCACTGCCACATTAAAGAAACAATCATTGTATACTGTGGTGTAAAAGGTTCCACACACCCTTACTTTTACACAATCCCAAATATTATCATGAAATATTGTGCATATATGTTTTTTGGTTTAAAGGTTCGGGTGTATTAAATATAGTTTCCAAGTAAAACTAACCCTTAATTATTGGCATTTTCAAACTGCCAGTTCTCAACATTTTTGGTATCAAAGTCAACATAACTTTAGTATTTTGTTCAAAATTACACATTACACATAATCTGTGATAGGAGAGTGTCAGCAAAGGTACATGTAAAGGTTTACATAAAGGTTTTGAGACTTAAGTGAGGATGTATGGATTAGAGACACTACTAATAGGCAAAATACAGGAGGCAGAGCTGGAGGTGGAAGAGGTAAAGTAACAAGGATGGAAACGATCAGAACGTGAGTCATTAGTGGGACAATACAGACAGGAAGGTCGGAGAAAAAGCTAGCGAAGCCAGATTGAGATGGTTTGGGCCAACGTTCCCTCTAAGCTGCGCGCCTGCACAATTGTGCACTGCTCCTATGTCCTCCGCGCACAGCAAATCTACGCAGCGCATAAAATAAAATCCAAGCTGAAGTGTAAATAAAATAAGCAAATAGGTTTACTAAATAATTTGTTTTTTTGTAATGCAACTCACTAACTGGCATGTGACAACAGGCGGTACTTTAGTAAAACAATAACTAGCACTGTCCAGCCAATGACATGATGCGGTTTACACATGTTTACATACGCAGCCCATCAATGTCATTAACAGCACTCTATGCCTAAGTGCCACTGTTTTGTAGGCTAGCATGTAGCTGACGGGGCGGCTGAATGCAAATAGACAGTGAAGGCAGATAAACGCATCAACGTTGCGCTAACCCCTTATTGGTGAAACAAACAGGCAGTGGCACATCCACTCACAAAGCCAAAGTAAAAAAGAGTAACGGTTCTTTTAATATAATTGTGCTGCCCGAGTATGTGCAAACAGAAGAACAAGGGGTGTTACTGGGTGAGATTTTTTCGTTTCGAGTGAGAAAGGGTTGCTCTACAAAACATGCTGCGAAGCTAGTAACAAGCAAGTTTCCAGAGGGAAAAGTGTGGATTGAATGGACGTTGTACTACTTCAAGCGTCACATTCAGCAGAAAAGTCATTTGAATGCTGGTGGAATTGTACGGGAGACGGGAGTGTGGATTAGTTGCTGTTATCATTTAATTCTTTTAAAGCCAACAAACTTGTTATGATCCCTGGTTTTGATACTGGTGTGTGTGGCCACAGCATGTATATCTAATGTTGCTCACGGTGGTCCTTAGTTTGCTCAGAGAGGTTGCCTGTCTGCGCAGACATATGAAAAAATAGAGGGGACATTGGTTTGGACATGTTCAGAGGAAGGACAGAAGATACAGTGGTAGAAGAATGCTAGTGATGCAACTACCGGGCAGGAGACAATAAGAAAGATCAAAGATGGATGAGGGAGGGCATGGAGGTAGTTGGAGTCGGAGTAGAGAATACAAAGATCAGGGTGAGATGGAAAACATGAATTTGCTGTGACAACCCCTAAATAAGGGATGCACTAACACGAAAAGAAGAAGAACCTTTCGTAGTCCTGCCATTAGCATGCAGTAAAGTTTTCTTTACTGCATGCTGTCCTTAAATGCTGTTAAATGCACCTTTATTTTTGAAAGGATTAGTTTTCTGTTGTGTCTCCTCACTGGCTCTTTATCCCTTCCATTAAGAAATTTTTGTTTTGGGATGTTTGTTTTTTGTGACCATGGGAATTATCTTGTCATGTACCAAGTGTGAGTCATTGACAGATGCAGGTGATCTGTTAATTTTTTAAAATAAAACATCTTCAAAGATCCAGAAGTAAATTACAATTAAAATTGTGTAATATGTGTATTCTGTGTGGTCTGGCACTGGTATTTTTGTGGTTATGTCAGCTCCTTAGAGCCACTGTACTACCCCCTGGTTCTTACAATTCTGCTTGTCAGTCCTTTTTGATCATGTTGACTTTATAAGCTACTATAAAATGAATAGGAGAAAAAACAACTTTCTCCAATTACAAGTAGTTGTTTGTGATGGCCTGAATACAGGGTGAGGGATGTTGAAAAGATGAACTGGTGCAGACTGACTGAGGCAGTTTTCTAGCTAAAGATCTGGCTTGTTCTGCTCCGCTGTCTCCATCTTGTCAGTGTGCTTATTTGCTAGTAGTAGCTGATCAAGCATTTTGGCAAATGATCTCTCCCTGATTCAGCAGAGCATTGCCTCTGAAATTGCAGGTTTAAAAGAAATAATTATTTTCTATTAAAATCGTCTTTTTCATTAGCTACCCCAATGGCCCAATTAATAACAGTAGTCATAATATACATTATGTTTTTTGTTGCTGATGACTGTTATTAAAAAATATCATATATTTGGTAATATTTTGCAATGCAGTTCCGCCACTGTGGGATGAATAAAGGTTTGTCTAGTTCTACTTACGTTGGAAGGCACATCTGTCTGTTTTTTTCTTTTTAAATAAACATGTTTAACACAATATGTTTTTTATCAAATCACCAGACACTGAGTACAGCAGTCTGGAAGCAAGTTACTGATTGTGTGAATTACAACGTCTGAGCTTTGGTTGAATTTTATGAGTAATCTTTCTCTCTTTAGATAAAAATAGCTCGGGCTCTGGACTGCCCAAAGGGGAATCTGGTGGACAGAGATAACATAGAGAGGGATAGACACACGCACACAAATGTGTGCACAATATGTGCAATACGTGCACAATGCACAGCCGTCCACACCATGCAAACATAAAAGGTGAAAATTAATTATCTACATGAATACGTATGTGCAGCTTTACACATATACAATACAAGTCTGTCTGCATGCATAGGTAGCAAAACACAAACATTCTCCTACACTCCTCCATGAAAAGGTACATTTTCCAGCTACAAAAGAAGAATTTGTATGTCTAAAATAATGGTGGGTGTCATCATTTACTTCTTCTCCTTTGTGCTTTTTCAGAGTATCCCACAGTCAATTAATGTTTTCCATTGCACTGTTGTATCTACTACTCTAACTCCAACTATCTGGTAGTTCTCCCTCACTGCATCCATAAATCTCCTCCTCCGCTCTCCAGTTATAGCATTCTCCTACCAATGTATCCACTGTCCCTCTTTTGACCAAACCATCTCAATCCGGCTTCTATAGCTTTTCATTCAAAACGTCCTGTCTGTGTTGTACCTCTAATTACCTTCCTATCTATCTAACCTAAAATCTCAGCCTCTTTTACTCCGCCCTGAGTACCTGAAGCCTCTGGATGTTGTGGGACTGTCTTGGCTGACACGTCTCTGCAACATTGCGTGGCATTCGGGATCGGTACCTTTGGAGTGGCAAACTGGGGTGGTGGTCCCTATTTTTAAAAAAGGGGACCAAAGGGTGTGCTTCAACTATCGGGGATCACACTCCTCAGCCTCCCGGGGAAAGTTTACTCCATGGTATTGGAACGGAGAATTTGGCCAACAATGCGGTTTTCGTTCTGGTTGTGGAACACTGGAACAGCTCTACACCCTCCAGAGAGTTCTTGAGGGATCATGGGAGTTTGCCCAACCAGTCCACATGTGTTTTGTGGACCTGGAGAAGGCTTTCGACCGGGTCCCTCGGGGACTCTTGTGGGGGGTACTCAGGAAGTACGGGGTTGGACGCTCTTTGCTAAGAGCTGTCCAGTCCCTGTATGAACGGAGTAGGAGCTTGGTTTGCATTGCCGGTAATAAGTCGGATCTGTTCCCAGTGCATGTTGGACTACGGCAGGGCTGTCCTTTGTCACCGGTTCTGTTCATCACTTTCATGGACAGAATTTCTAGGCGCAGTTCAGGAGAAACCAGATTTTGTTCTGTTGGCCTCTTCGAAACAGGACCTACAGCATGCACTGGGGCGGTTTGAGTGTGAAGCGGCTGGCATGAAAATTAGCACCTCTAAATCCGAGGCTATGGTTCTCGACCGGAAAAAGGTGGTAAGTACCCTGCAGTTCGGGGGAGAGATCCTGCCTCATGTGGAGAAGTTTAAGTATCTTGGGGTCGTGTTCACGAGTGAGGGAAGGATGGAACTGGAGATATTGACAGGCGGATTGGCGCAGCGACCGCAGTAATGTGCTCGCTGTATCGATCCGTCGTGGTGAAGAAAGAGCTAAGCCAAAAGGCAAAGCTCTCAATTTACCGGTTGTGAAGTGTTGGGTTCTCTGGACAGACTCACGGACAACGGACAACGTTTGAATGAATTTAATTTCAACACAAAGTTCACGGGGCAGTCCCGTGTCTGCAGAGTTTGCGCTTCTGACTCGTCTCAAGGCTCCACAGCAACTGCAGTGTCACACAGCTCAACACTCTCCCTGTGGTCCCGGCTCCTGCTAATAAAGGGAGAGATCTCATTAAAAGAATTGCGCTCACCTGCGCCCAGTACAGCGTCAGCCTCACCACTGGTCCGCTCTCCCAGCCGCAGCTGATCGCTAACCACTGCCCCGCCCTCACACCGGTCAATCTACGTTCCTACTCTCACCCATGGCCATGAACTTTGGGTCATGACCGAAAGAACGCGATCCCGGATACAAGCGGCGGAAATGAGCTTTCTTCGCAGAGTGGTAGGGCGCTCCCTTAGAGATAAGATGAGGAGCTCCGTCACCTGCGAGGAGCTCAGAGTAGAGCCATTGCTCCTCCACATCGAAAGGAGTCAGTTGAGGTGGCTTGGGTATCTACATCGGATGCCCCCTGGACGCCTCCCACGGGAGGTGTTTGGGTCATTTCCCACTGGGAGGAGACCCAGAGGAAGACACGCTGGAGCGACTATGTTGCCCAGCTGGCCTGGGAACGCCTTGGGATCCCCCCAGACGAGCTTGAGGAAGTGTTTAGGGAGAGGGAAGTTTGGGAGTCCCTCCTCCGAATGTTGCCTCTGCGACCCGGCTCCGGATAAGCGGATGAAGATGGATGGATGGATATTTTCTCAGTTTTTCCAAAATTATCCATATGAATGGTAGTCTTCATGATTTTCCTGTCGCCAATCAACCTCCCAATAATAATAGTACATTTTTAATGAATAAAAATCACAAAAATGCATGTCCCAAATTATTATGCACAATTGAGTTTCCACATATTTCATTGTCATAAAGAACAAAAAATGGTTATGTGTGAAATTATAAACATTAGCAGGTCATGCTTGACTGAAATCCAGCACTATTAAAATCAAAACATCACAAGGGAAGTCACATCTGAACATACGCCCCCTTGTTGAAAAGGACCTTCTTCAGGTCTTCAACCCATTGAATTTTTTTAGTTTTTGGATATTATCTGCTTGGACAGTCTTGCACGAGGACAGAATAGCCTTCCAGAGCTGTTGTTGAGATGTGAACTGCCTCCCACCATCATAAACACTTCTCTTGATGATGCTCCGAAGGTTCTCAATAGGGTTGACGTCAGGGCCACACCATAAGTTTGTCTCCTTTGATGCCCATTGCAGCCAGAGATGCAGATGTATTCTTCGCAGCATGGTATGGTGCATTGTCATGCATGAAAATCTTGTTCCGAAAAGCTCGATTCTTCCTTTTGAATCATGTCAGGAAGTGTTCTTTGAGGAACTCCACATACGTTGTGGATTTCACCTTCACACCGTCAGGGATCTTGAAAGGGCCGACAATCTCTCTCCCCATGATACCAGCCCAAAACATCACTCCACTGCTTCCTTGTTGGCACCGTAGCCTTGTTTGCATGGGGTGGCCGTCAACCAACCATCTATTACTCAATCCATCTGAACCATCGAGGGTTGCACAACAATCATTGATGAACTGAACAGTTTTGAAGTCAGTCTTCAGGTATTGTCTGGCCCACTGGAGTCCTTTCTGCTAGTGTGCATGGATAGTGAGGTCGAAACGATGGCTTAGGCACTGCTGCAAACCCGTGGAGGACCTTGCATCTTGTTGTCCGGGGCACGTTGGAGGGACCAGCAGCTTCAAAAACTTGAAAATGGTAGCCTGCTAAATAATGTGGAACAACCTTCTTTAGTAGCCTCCCCTTTAACTCACTGGACTCACCTGCCAAACTAATTAGCACAGGTGTCTTCAATTGGTTTCAGTGATATACAGAGCCATGATACACATTACCATCCATGACTTTAAAACTGACAAATAAAAAATCTTACCATACCACTCATGAACACTTTTTGCATAATAATTTGTAGTGCAAACCTCTATGTTTTTAGGTTCTCTTCTAGTTGCTGCACACTCTCACTACCGATCACAATGTCAATTGCAAATGACATTGTACATGGAGACTCCTGTCAGACGTTATTTGTCAATCTGTCCATCACTAAAGCATACTAGAAGGGGCTCAGGACAGATCCTTGATGCATTCCCTCCTCCACCTTAAAGTCCTCTGTCCTTCCCACATCACACCTCACCATTGTTGTGCTGTTCTCATACATATCCTATGCCAGGGGTATTCAACTAAAATGACAAGAGGTCCAGTCAGAAAAAATATATCCAAATAAAGGTCCGGATTATCATGTCTAATTTGCCAGAGTGTTATATGTTGTAGTAGTATAAACATCTTCAAATAAAGCTCTTAACTTCATAGAAATAAAGTGTAGCAACAGCTTATATGATTTTTCTTTAGCACACCTTGTCAGAACAATCTCAACCACTTTAACAATTCAAATCATAACAAATCGTCAATTAACATTAAACACTTTCAGTTTCTCTGGACCCGCTTCCCTTGTCTCCCTTGATTCTCTCTCTCTCCACGTCTCTGTCTGTGGCGGCTGTTTTTTTCCGTCTCACTGTGTCTGTCTTTGTTAATTGCCAAGAATGCCGAGAGTTGATTGGCTGAAAAGCACCACCTGGGATAATTTAACCTGTACACGACTGGTCAGTTTATTTCCTGATACCGGCGCAGCTTTTCCTGTATTTACAATGACGTTGGACGTAAACACTCAAAAAAGCTGCACACCTGAAAACTATCCCGTTAAATTCACCTGCCGTATAAATAGATTATAGATCCGGTCCGTACAGGATTACCCCTGGGTCCGGGCACGGACCGCGGTCCACCAGTTAGTGACCTCTGTCCTACACCAATATAACATACTTCTCAGCCAGTCCTGAATTCTAAAACTACAATTCTTCCATTGGCACCCTGTCATAAGCCTTTTATAAATCTACAAAAACACAATGCAACTACTTCCGACCTTCAACATTAACATCCTCAAGGCAAATAATGCATCTGTGGTACTCTTTTTGGTTATAAATCATTCTGTTGCTCACAGATTTCTACTTCCTTCCTGAACCTGAACTTAACTACTCTTTTTCAAATCTTCATCATGTGGCTCATCACATCACCTTTCTTATAAATTTTTAACAGAACACTTCTTTCTAATCTGCTCTACTTTTTTTATTATTCATCTGGCTCCTCATTTTCACACTCCCTTCCATTCTCTTAATTTATCAACTCCTCAATGTACGTCCTACAACTTGTCAGCACACATCCCTCATTGGTAATAACATTTCTATTCCTTTAATTAATCAACCTCACCTGCTGCACAACCTTACCAGTCTGGTCTCTTTGTCTCGACAATCTGTACAGCTCTTTTTCTCCCTCCTTTGGGTCTAACCTATCATACAGCTCCTTCTTCTGCCTTTTGTTTGGCAGTGGCGACTTCTCTCTTCACTCCCCATGCCCTCTCTCTATACTTGAGTCTGTTCTCTTCAGTTCTGTCATTGTCCTACCTCTTCTTTCTAATCTCTTCCTCTGAATACTCCCCTGAATCTTCTCATTCCACCACCTTTTTCTCTCTTTGCCTTCCTTTCTCTGCCAAGAAGACATGAACCTTTCTACCTAATTACTCTAGCTGTAGTCTCCCAATCATCTGGGATACCACTCCTATAACTGTCCTTATCTCTTTTGCAAAGTCTTTGTAACATTTACCCTTCCTCAACTTCCACTGCATGGTCTTCTCCTCTGTCTTCCCCTCTTCCTTTTTCTCACCTCCACTGTCAACTTGCACAATACCACCCTATGCTGTTTGCAGATGAGATTATATCTCTTTTCAATTATTTCTTCTGGGAATAATTGTCTAACACAGACATTTCCATTCTCTTCTAAAATTTACCAATGCCCTGACCCTTCAAGTTTTATCTCTAACTAAAAACTGCCCATCACTTTTTCATCACCTCTGTCCCATTTCCCCACATAACTGTTAAAATCTGCCCAAATCCCCAAAACCACTCTCCCTTAGAGATGCCCTCTACAACCAAATACAGCTCATTCCAAAACGTCTCCTTTTCTACTTACTCACAATCTGTTGTGAGTACCTGCTGAACAATCACTCTTTCTATTTCTACCTTCACCCACATCAGCCTGTCTGACTGCCTTTTTACCTCCGCCACGTTTCCACACTATTATTAAAGTTTGTAATCACTTCCAATGTTCCTGGCCTTGCTGCCCTTCCACCTAGTTTCCTGCACACAGGTGTCTACCTGTGTCAGCTAGTTCTCTACCTTTCCCTGTCATTGTACCGACAAACCTCAGACATATGCTTTTAGCCTTCCTCTTTTTCTTTTTCCCGAACCAATCTCCCTACCCTTGCGTCTTTGTCTTCAACCAACATTCATCAAATTTCCATCACTACCTTGGAAGTCAACTTACATGGTAAATTGTAAATTCTTTTAAATTGTAAAAATTCTAAATAACATTAATGATGAATCCCTCACCATTTATGCAGGCTTCAGACTGGCAGTAACAAAACAATGTGCTCCCCAGTGGCTGGCTTACTAGCTTTGTATGTGAAGCTTTCAATAAAAGCCATGTTTAGTTCACCTATTACTTTTCAGCATAAGAAATGCATGCCTTAAAGTTAGAACATGTTTATGTCACAGTGTAAGCCATGAATGGACAGGGATTTCCATAGTAATCAGTGCAGTTCCACACTGTACTAATGACAACTGCCAGTATCAGTAACAGGCTGATGCACCCTTTAAATACAGTAGTTGCACTCAGACTGTTATATGTACACTAAAAGTTCTTATTTATCAGACTATTTTACTTTGCATTATATGCATTACACTACTCTCTACCACTGAGGTGCCCTAAGCTGGTATCGTCCCCACACACTGCTCCAGGGCGCTGGCTCAGCTGGGTGCCCCCTGCTTACTACGGTGATGGGTTAAATGCAGAGGTGTAATTTCCTGAAGGATACTCCCTAGAGCAGGGGTGCTCACACTTTTTCAGCATGGGAGCTACTTTTAAAATGACCAAGTCAAAATGATCTACCCATTATATTTATTGAGAAACACATTGAGGATTCTTGCAACTCATGTTGATGTATAACCGCATATGTTGCACAACACAATTATGTACATTTTTTGCCATTACCTGAGTTCATTCCGTATGAAAGTGGTACGTCATTTTCTTCTTACTTGGTCCAGCTTCCCCACTCATTTTTATACCCTATCTTTGCATTTTTGGAGAACCAATTACATCAGGCCCTTTATCTGTGGCACGGCATTTGTGGCTAACTTTTTCAGTTTTGTCTGAACAGTTTCACAATATGACAGTTTAGCATATACTTAGAATTTTAAAGTTGAATAGAATACATAAATCCTCTGCCAGGTGAATACTGTGTAGAGTGGATCTGCCATTGAGTCATTCTTTTAATCCTATTTACTTAAATAATACAAATTTATGGTGTCTTCTAACGTTTTGACACCCAGCAGAGTTAATACCTTGTACTGCCCAGAGACCTAGGACTGACAGTGTCATGGATTGTTCATGATCGTCTTCTTGACAGACCAGGTAATGCAAGTAACTAAGAATTTAACAGACAACAGGGTAAGAGACTATACAGAAAGTTCTGGAAGAATTTTGTAAGGTGGAATGGTTGGAGATACCTTAAGCAGGAATTGAAAGACTTTTGGCTGGTTACTAGTGGTTACAAGCTTTGACACACAGGGTTACCTGGGGTGCCCAAACCTTTGATCTAGTGATGGGTCCGGCAACAGCAACACGTCGCCACATGCGTCAAGCTCATGCAGCGAAAAACTGTGTCGGTGCGCGTATTGCTTTTAGAAAATCACATCACTGATACAGGAACTGTTTCGAACTGACATGGACACGCCAAACTGTGTCTGTAAGGACATGCATCTGTCAATAGGTTGTATCGGTCACAACAAAGAATCTACATTGTGATCTTATTCCATTTCACCATTGAATTATGGCGCAGCCTCCAGGAAAAAGAAAGGTTTCCGCCAGCATCCTTATTCACAACACTTTCATTTTCACGTTATTGTATATGTTCACATTATTCATTGATTGTATCTAAAAATATTAAGTATTATATGAATAGGTATTCTAAATGTGAATGTCAAAAAAGGACAAAATACATTATTGTATGTACTAGGACGTCATAGGAGTGTCAGTTGAGTCTGTCAACAAGGTTGCCTGTAGGAATTTATAAGGTCCAGTAGGTGTCAGTATTCACTGACACAGTATCGATACAGTTTTGCAATGTGTCGAAACGCTTCACAAAGCCTCATTGATCTATCACTACTTTGAGCCCTCTTGTAAATAAACACCTGCATACATTCCTACACACATTGATAACATAATAAAGAGGTGATGAAATAGGTTCATGCTAACAAATATAACTAATGTTTCAATAACATTATTTTAATTAATTTGGTTGCATGTGATTTCTGTGGATGTCTTATTAGAAATATCTGTACCAGTGATAGAAAGGGGTAGAAGTTAGTTTTTCACATCTAGTTGATGTAAAACAATTTACGAAGTGCAGTATTCTGTGGCATTTTAGAAGTGTTTTGTGTGTTTTCCCATTGGTAGACGGATGAACTAACCCAAACGGAGGGGTCTCAAGGTCTCCTGCTCCAGCACTCAGACACTTTAGAGAAGATGCAACCCAAAAGGTTACACATCTCCAACATTCCCTTCCGTTTTCGGGATGCAGACTTAAGAGAAATGTTTGGGGTGAGTTCCAATGGAAATTTTTTAATTTTGTTTTACTTTTTGTTCTCTCGTCACAGGTGATAATATAGTTATGAACAACAGTTTAAACAATCAGAATACATTGTTTAAAAGAGGTCATATAAACATTTTAATAATGTAAATCATTTGTATTTTTCATATTTAGTTTTGTTCCTTGCAACTTAGTGTATCTGTATACAGTATGTTATAAACCATTGCTGCAGCAATAGTGGCCCTATTGGTGATTAAGGTCAAGTTGAGCATTTGCAATATATATTCTGAATAGTGTGGGTTACTGTTGTTTCTGACAGATCCTGACATTTTAACCAGAAACACATTGATACTGATCCTGAGTATCCCTATGACAATGATGGTAATCATGTACACAAAAAAATATTTTATCTTTAAAAGTTTATAAGAGGACTGGACATCACACATTTATTATGGAAGAGGATGATGTGGTGCTTATTATTATTTAAAAATAACTAAACAGAAATACAGTTTGCATTTCCACATTTTTTAAAAAATAATCATCACTAGGTAAAACATACCTTTACCAAAATACTATTATTTAATTTAAATAATGTACTACAGTGTAATACCTTGTGTGCATAAGTGTCCTTATATGTACACTTTAAATGTATATATAAATAATTATATATAGAATTATTGACATCACATTTATATGTAACATTTTGTGTATATTGCAATAATAATTATATATATATATATATATATTGCTATTTCTTATGTGATTTGTCTCTTTTTCTTTTTTCTCCTCAGCAATTTGGAAAGATTTTAGATGTTGAAATCATCTTTAATGAGCGAGGGTCAAAGGTAAGGGACCTGGAATGCATGTACTTGCTGTGTTTCTTCTTCTTAAAGTCATGTTGTTACCCATGACTCTCTTTATATCTCACCTGTGGAGATAAGTGGGTTATGGGAACCCAGCATCAGGTACTACTACACATGCTCCACCTGTTCATCTTGGTCCTGGTCCATTCTTCAGAATTATTCAAAGACTTAGTCTATCCATTCATACATACCATCCATATACACGGAGGTCAACAAGTATTTTATCACCCTTTGATTTTGCAAGTTCTCCCACTTAGAAATAATGGAGGATTAGAAAATTTTCATCGTATGTGCATTTCCACTGTGAGAAACCGAATCTTAAAAAAACCAAAAACTCCAGAAATCACATTGTATGATTTTTATAAAATGCATTTGTATAATTGTAACTGTTTCAAATAAGTATTTGATCACTTGCTTATCACACAGATTTCTGACCCGCAAAGATGCTTTTGAATAGTCCAACTCCATTCTGCTCATAGTTCTAAGTGGTTCTTCTAGTCACACCTGTCTAGTTGCCAGTGCACCCCACAATCAGTCAAATTGTCAATTTGTTTGGCAATTGCCAAGCAGCATGGTGAGAAAAGAACAACTGTTGGAGCAATTGTCAGAAAATGGAAGAGGCTAATGATGACTGCCAATGTCCCTTGAACTGGGGCCCCCACAAGATCTCACCTCACAGGGTATCAGTGATGCTAAGGAAGGTAAAGAATCAGCTCAGGACTACACGGGAGGAGCTGGTCAATGACCTGAAAAGTGCTGGGACCACCGTTTCCGAGGCTTCTATCAGTAATACACTGAGACATCAAGGTTTAAAATCTTGTAGCTTGTAGGTTCCCCTGCTGAATTCAGCCCATGTCAAGGCCCGTCTGAAGTTTGCCAATGAGCTGGTCTGGATGATCCAGAGGAGTCGTGGGAGAACGTCATGTGGTCAGATGAGACTAAAATAGAACTTTCGTTCGTAACCCTCCTGTTGTCCTCAAATTCTGTATACACCCCGTGTCCTCCAGGTCAAACTGACCTGTCTTCACTATAGTCCCCATTTTAAGCAGCTTAATCAAAATTTAAACATCAAAAATATATTTTGCTTGAACAAACAATTCACCAGAAAATGTGTGAATACCTGTGTTTTTCACTTCACCTGTTTTTCTATGGCTTATGAAAGAAATGTGCACAAAGGAGTTCTGGATGCATTTTATACATCCCAATGAGTTTCTTTTGATTTTATTTGTTTAATTATTAATTTTTGCTAGTGACCAAAGTAAGAAAATATACGTACAAAAAAACATATAACTCGTTCAATAATTAGCACATGTAGGGCAGTAGGCATGTGCACAGCCCTTGCAGATATATTTCTTACACCTGCAGCACAAAGTATGGGTTTTACAGTCCTTTGGCAGGAAGAACTGACATCTCTTGCTCTTACTTACCCTAGCTGGGTCATATGGCTGGGTTGTAGAGGTAGGGCAGCAGCTTTGTCTGTCACACATGCTGGTCTTGACTTACGGTTATTAAAACATAGCAATCTTGAATAGGTGAGAAAGAGTTTGAGTGGCATTGTTGCTCGAAAAATCGGCCTTCTACTCTCTGCATCCCATAGACTAGCTGCAGCCTCACCTTGGGACCTGTAAACACCTGCTAAGATTAGCAGCTCTGAGAAGGCCCAATGGTCAGTCGCATCGATCTTTTTCCAGCTGTCTCCATATTTGTGAAAACCTTCCAGATTTGTCATTGCCAATATTATTTTTGCTATTGCTGGTGTGATGAGCAGGTAAAATGAAGAGACAATGTCATGGGCATGAGAAACGCCATCTTGGTGGATCCTGGGGTCATCTTTATGACCCCAGGATTATGTTCAGCTTCCCTGCCGTGTTGGTCATATGCTGCCGAGTACCATGCTATTTTGCTGTTTTTTGAAAGGAAAGTCTCTCTTTCAGCTTCAGAGTTATCTTCTTCTGACAACGATGACTCATCATGCTCTGGGTTGTATTGCTTCCTTCTTCTTTCCTTCTTCTTCTTGCTCTCTTCTTCTTCTGATACAAAGTAGCGTTAGTAGAGTTAACAACAGTAGCGTGTCATTTTGACCTGAGGACAACAGGAGGGTTAACTCCTTTCGCTCTGATTAGAGGAGAAAGAAGGAGGAACACCCAAGAACACCATAGGTAAAGTCAAGTATGGGGGGTTGATGCATCATGCTCTGGGGGTGTTTTTCTGCACAGGGAGCAGGACGACTGCACTGTATTAAGGAGTGGATGAACAGGGCAGTGTATTGTGAGATAATTGGCAAAAACCTCCTTCCTTCAGTCAGAGCGTTGTGAAGATTGCTCATGGCTGGGTCTTCCAACATGACAACGACCCGAAGCCAAGAAAACCAAGGAGTAGCTCCATAAGAAGCATATGAAGGTTCTGGAGTGGCTTAGCCAGTCTCCATACCTAAATCCAATAGAACCTCTTTGGAGGGAGTTAAAACTTTCTTGTGTTTCAGCGACAGCCCCAAAACCTGCCTGAGTGTGCCAAAATCCCTGCTGCAGTATGTGCAAACCTGGTCAAGAACTACAGGAACCGTATGGCCTCTGTAACTGTTAATAAAGGCTTCGGTACCAAATATTAAAAATGTTTGACTCAAGTGATCAAATACTTATTTGGCACAGAAATATATTGTTACGTAAAAGTTCACCCTGGAAACGATCACACAGACTCTGAGTTCAGTTTCCAACGCTTTATTGCCCGTGACAGTGTTTACTTGCATGGTCACAATCTCATTCATTCAGTCCTTTCTTACACTGCCAGTCTATACAAATAAATTGTTTAAAAAACCTACAATGTGATTTCTGTGATTTTCTTTTTTTAAGATTGTGTCTCTCACAGTGAAAATGCTCCTACGATGGAAATTTTAGACCCCTTTATGATTTCTTGAATGGTTTTGAGGTATTTCTGGGTACTGTATTGCTGGTGCACCCTTGTTTAGAACAAAAACTCTATCGCTCTTGAAAAAATGTTTTTTTCTCTAGGTTGAGACAATATCTCCTCTTTTGATCATTTCACATCTGTAGACCACTGGTCAGAATGAGCCAAATGGTTGTGTTCGCATTATCACATGCCAAAGCCCAAGCCATATGACACTGCATTAACTGAGACAAGTGCTTCTGTTTGAGCTGCACTGAGCCAAAATGGCTGAAGAAGTTATTTCCTTGTTGCCTTGAAAGCAATCCTTTTGTTCCATAAATAATTTCCACCTGTTCACACTCGGGTAAACTTTGTGATATAGTTGACCACCTCCAGTGTAGTGTTTATAAGTGTCTCACTCCTTTCAACATTATCTTGTTAAGGAATACTAACAATTGCTTCAATGTCAAGATAATTTTATGTCCTACAAACTTAACATTTTCTTGAGAAGTTTCTTGATAACAAACATTTTTCATACAAGGTCAGACCTACAACTTACCAAACTTCCTGAGGATTGCAAACAACAAACATCATGTGCTCTTGCAAAACACTAAAACATCTACAGGTTGTTTTCTCTGTGCTACCACTGACCTCAGTAATCCTGAGCTGAAACAGTTCCAGAGCTCAAGAAACCTTACATGGAAGTCTCCTGAAACCATACCTCCTAAAAGGCTTTATGAAGGTTCATATAAATAAATTAGCTGACATTTTGAAGACCACTGCCCCACCTAGGCTTGCATTCAGACAGTATTAGCAAAGTTCTTGCATTCATTTTCATCCTCATCTATTTCCTGGTCTTGGGGGAAGCAGTCTCCACTATTTCCACCTAAATCATACTGCTCCATACTGTGAGTCTTGCTATAGGTCAGGGGTAGGCAACTCAAAATGTTCAAAGAGCCAAATTGGCCCAAAAAAACAGAAACCATAACTATCTGGAGCTGCAAAAAATTAAAAGCCTTGTATAAAACTAATATGAATGAACGATTTACCACGTGACCAGATGGCTGTACAATAGGTGCTTCCGTGTTTAACTTCCGTTACAATATAATATAATTTTCATGTTTTGTTACCTCGATTAAATTATAGAAACACAAGCAATAGCTTCACAGATTTTTGGTGTCACATTTTGTTATGAGAAAGAAGAAAATAAATACTAACCCAGCCACTAGGGAGCACAAGTCAGTGTCTTTTAGTGCCGTTTCCAAACCCGGAAAAATGGTGAGGGTTGCGTCAGGGAGGGCATACGGCGTAAAAAACATTTTGCCAAATCTAAGATGTGAGACAACAAAAAGATTTCCATACCTGATTGGTCCGGATGGAAATTGTTGACTCGCTGTGGCAACCCCTGAAAAACGGGATAAGCTGAAAGAAGAAGAAGAAGCTCAAGAAAAAAAAAATTGGGATGGGCATTAAAGGCCTCCTGTAATTTCAGACTTAAGTACAGAAATTAACTATTAATTAAATTAATATTCCTCTTTGAACCTCAATAATAATACTGTACAACTCTTCTCTTTCCCCCATATCTGAGCCACATAGTGCAACAACCCGCAGCCTGCAATTATTAAAATAAAACAAACTAACCTTTAATAATATTCATATTGTGATATTAAATGAGTTAAATAGAGTTAATCTATTATTTATTAGCATAGTATTATTGATGGACATATTGTGTATTTTAAAAAACATAAAAAGGGTAAAATTAGTGGTGTACCGATTGCAAAACTCTATACCGATTTCTGGTTTTAAAGGTGGTCCGACCTGCCAAAATCAATTTTCTATCTAAGAAATAATAAGAATCATACAAAAGACATATGTGCTTGGGTTGAGGAAAAAAAAAAAAAATAATGAGTTTTAACAGTGCCCCGTGAGCTGATTTTTTTTCTACACACAACACAATGGAGATAAACTCAAATCATCATGCAGCCATTGAGCTGTTAGGTTCAACGTTGACACTAAGCCCACGTTTGAAGTTCAAATGTCCATGGTTAAACTGATGGGGTGGCATCAAGCAGTTTGCATAAATGGCATGAAATGCAACACTGGCAGCGCTGAATCAGAAAAGTACTGCCTATTTGGACAATTGTACCGTGGACTCAAGTGTTTCACCGGGTTTACAATGCAGCCGCTGGTTGCCAACCCCTGCTATAGGTGGTGAGCCAACTTGAAGTGTATCTTGATCAAAGCACCTTATCTGCAACCTTGTAGCTGATGGATTTAAACCTTAAGCCTTATGAAACCAAGCTGGTCAACGTACCATATCCCTCCTTCATCTCTTGGTTTTGTGCAATAACCTTCTGCTGTTGCTGTGAGCTCAGTCCATGTCATGTCATTCTATTTGCTTCATGTGTTTCATGTTTAGGCTTTATGACTTTCCTTTTTTCTCATATCAGTTCATATGCTCGTGCTTATGTCTTGTTTCTGTCTGGTAATGGTATTTTAATTTAGTTTTGTATTAAAATAATTCTGCACTTAATCTGCATCTCTGTAGTGCTGTATTTGATCATCTTTTCTGTTTCCCTGCTTTGCTGAATGGAACATAAATTCTACTCAAGCATATTTTCTGTAGAACAATTCTGTTCCTATGAAAAGGCTACTTGTGATTGTAGGCTGGGTAGCTTTAACTTCTCCAAAATGTATTAATAAATGCCTTTTGCTTTATTTATTATTATAAGTCAAACTGCAAATATTTTAGACTCCTCTGCTGAATAACATATACATAATGTATAAAAAAAAACTCATTGGCATTATTAAAAGGCAATTGGTCTTGAATTTGACGAGTATGGCCTGAAAAATGAGAAGGTGACACATGGGTATTGATAATATTAATTAATTATCAATATTTTGTGAGAGTACTTCTTTACTCCATCACCCCTCTTAATCAAGCTGGCCATTCAATGAGGCCAGTGCTTTCACCACATATATAAAACAAAGGCAATTCTGTCAGTTAAAGCAAGGATATTATTGATTCAGCAGCAGCAGGTACCCAGACAATGTGGTTGCTGCATTAAAGATTTAGCTCTGACACCATCTCCTGTCATAACAAGCATTTATTGTTTCTTCCCTGCAAATACTGTACATTACCTATGATGTCTTTCTATTTCCCTAGTGGACAATTAATAAACAACTTACTTCCCATGAAGCATTGTCAATAGGCACTGATAACGTGTCTGCTTAGAAAAAATATAGGCTCTTTTTTTTAAGATAATTATATTTATAATGGAAGAATACATTGTGGGGATGAAAGATGAGAATAGCTGGGTGGATGTCCAATGGATTCATTTGGTGCTCTGTTCTTTCCTTTTTGTTTGGTATAATTTTGCCTCCTCAAGGACAGGTAGCTACATGCTACAAGAAGCATAATTGCCCCAGCAAAACCAAGATTTGGTTTATCAATAGAAACCAGTTTGGCCAGCATATGTTGATGCGCACATGGAGGTAAACTAAAAATAGAATAGCAAATCCTATCTTAAATGAAAACATTCACCCCACTGATTTACAATGCCGGACAAAAGTCTTGTCGCCTAGAACAGTTAGACAAATTTTGTCTCGAAATGGCCTCCATGGTCGAATCAGTGCCCAAAAACCACCACTACACAAAAAGCAATTAAAAAAGCGTGTGACATTTGCCAAGGCCCAAAGCCTGATCAAAGGAAGGACGCTGGAAAAGTGGCAGAAGGTGGATTTCTCTGATGAATCTTCGGTTGAATTACATCACAGCCGCCGCAAATATTGCAAGAGACCAACTGGAGCTAGCATGGATCCGGAATTCACCCAGAAAACAGTTAAGTTTGGTGGTGGAAAAATCATGGTCTGGGGTTACATCAAGTATGGAGGTGTGCAAGATATTTGCAGGGTGCAAGGCGATATCAATAGCTTGAAATATCAAGAAGTATTAGCTACCTCTTACATTCCCAACCATAAAAGGGGTAAAATTTTGCAGCAGGATGGTGCTCCTTCCCATACTTAGAGCTCTACAGCAAAGTTCCTCAAGGCAAAGAAGATCAAGGTGCTCCAGGACAGGCAAGCCCAGTCACCAGACATGAACATCATTGAGCATGTCTGGGATAGAAACCTTGATGAACTCTGGGGGGCATGTAAGACTGCGTTTTTTGCTATTCCCTATGACTTCATCAATAAATTGTATGAACCATTGCCTAACCATGGAAGTCACACAAGATAGTAAATATGGATCTCACAGCACTATTACTTAATTCACTGATGTTGTGCAATGTATTTGTATTTGAATTAAATCTTTTGTTCAGTTTTCACATAATTCTATGTAGACGACAAAACGTTTGTCTTGCCAAAATCTGACCATTCTGTGTTCATTTAATGATTAATACGTCAACAATTTTTTTTGTTTATTATGAACATAATTTGGGAGGGTTTTAGCTTTCATATGAGCCATTTCTAAAAACAATGGATTAATTTAATGTCAAGTTATATGCTGTTTCTACAATATTGATAGGCAACAAGACCTTTGTCCGGCATGCTACAAGGCTATCAAATGCATTTAAAGGTGTTTAAATGGTATGAGGCACAGATTCTTAGCCACAAGTTCCAAATTGTTGATTTAAGCACCATTCTTAGATCAGTGATGTTTGTTATCAGATATCACTACAGGCATTTGACAATGACAACTGCATTCATTATCTATTCATACATTGGCTTGATGGAGATACAATATTGCATTGCATGGATTGAGGTACAACCCTACACACTCCTTTTCAACTCATAATTACAGTAGTAGTGTCAGGACTGCTGGAGTTCTGCGGTTACCCTGATCAGACACACCTGTTTGTTTTCCCCAACTGACACTAATAAGAACACCGAGCATTTACGCTGTGGGCTCATTCACCATGGTGTCAGATTGTTTTTGCGGCTGGAGTGGTTTACTCCTAACAGCTGTTTTGTTTTTTGAGACACCTCAGCCTTTTGCCTGTCCTGTTATGAATTGTTGAGACTCTTTCTAGGAACTATAGATTGCTTTGTTGGATCCTGTTTTTGTTTTCTTCATGGACTATATTACCTTGTTGTACACAAATTACTTTGGGCCATAGTCGATGCCCAGTCAACAAAACAACTCATAATATTCACCTTAGATTACATGTAACTGCACACTTCTTGTATTTTTTTTATGAATACAGATATATTTTCCTTTAGATGTTCTTCATTTAAAGCAGGTCCTAGAAAATTGTCATTGTAAGTTTTTGTTTTGTCAGGCTCCAACCACTCCAGTTATGGTATTGTTAAGTTCTCTTAGTATTCTCCCTATTTTCAATGAGTTTTCAGCAGTTTAAGCTTCTTTGAATGTTGTTTTAAGATAGGAACTTTTGTTGAAATTTTTAAATGAAGGATAGTTAGGGGTAATATTTGAGTAGTTTTTGTAATACAAAAGAGGAAATAAAAGCCAGCTACCTTTGGGTTTTCATAGGTGGCCACAGTACCAAACAGCACTATAGCTGGAAGCCATTCCTCAGCAATTATTGTTAAGGAGGTATCTGCTGCATCTGACACAGTAAAATACAGCATTCTACTATCCATCCTCTCAAACATTACTACTTCATCTTACTTGGTTAGTTCATCCGTTCTCATGGCTTCTCCACTGCTATTATGATAACAAAAAGCTACTTATACCTGTCTCAGCCAGGCAACAGTCACTAGACACAGGCACTAGTCTGCCTCCAAAGTGGATGGGACATCACCTTCATTTAAACCTTTATAACTATTGGAGGAATTGAAGGAAAGTGGGAAATTTTTTATTGTAAGACAGCACATCATTAAAATAGCATTAGATGGCAGTTTTTTCACCTGGGCAGCCCACTTGAGCACTTAGGGAGCAGTTTGTGGGGATGGTTCTATGCCCAGTGCACCACAAAGCTGGTTTGGCAGCTGGTAGATTCGGAAAGTCCACTTCCTTAACCTTATCCACCACTGCACCAATAACACAAATACATATACTCAGGTGCTGCACTCATCACAGCAGCATTGACTTGCATTGCTCTCGCCTCACAAAAGGCAATCCTGGTCATTCTCCACCATCTGCTACATTGCGCTACACTGGCTGTCAGTCGCTGACCATCACAAACTCCAACCATGTCCAAGGTTTTTTGAGGTGGTTAACTCCCAACACACAGGCAACACACAGTGCACTCGGAACATTTGCCGAACAACAAAATAAGCAGTCTGGACACCACACTATCTATAGGTGAGAGAGGCAAGTGACACAAGGCAATTATGGTCACTCTCGATTTTGGTTCCCATGTGGTGGAACAACCACCTTCAGATGAGAGAATTGTAAACTTTCTCTTCCAAGAACATATCCTATCATATTGCAGTTGCTGTAGATTAATTTTTCCTTAAGAAAAAGACAAAATATCAAGCTAGTATTTACTGTATTGAAAGCTCAAAATGTTATAATTGTAATGGTTCACAGCAGGAGACCCAAAAGCCAAAACTCGTGAGTGGTGTTGAATGCAGGAAATTTATTAAAGTTATAAACAGAAACAAAATCAACCTGGCACCGCTAGAAGATAACTGCAGGGACCAGCTTGAACCTTGAAACTTGGAACACTGGATGAATCCTCATGGTCGCCGGAAGCTGCAACCGTACTGACACTGGGTTGATGATCCGGTCCACAGAGAACGGACCCAGGAATCTCGGTGCCAGCCTCCCCCCTTGCCCTTGATGGGCAGATCACGGGTTGAAAGCCACACCATTTGCCCCTTCTTGTAGGACGGGGACAAGGATCTGTGGGCATTGGCAGCTGGTGACTGGAGGGTCTGGCTCTTCAGGATCTTGGACCGCACCTCCCTCCACGTCCAACCACACCATCTCAGGAATGACCGTGCCGAAGACGACTCAGCTGCCACTTCCTGGGCCTCAAAGAGGGACGGCTGGTACCCATATGCCCCCTGTAAAGGGGACACGCTTGTGGTCGCTGAGGTCTGCGAATAATGGGTCCAGTCCAGCATCTGCAACCAGGAAGCGGGGTTTGCCAAGCACAGGCAGCGGAACACTTCCTCGACCTCCTGGTTGGCCCACTCCATCTGCCCATTGGTCTGAGGATGATACCCTGAAGACAAACTGGCCTCAGCTCCTACCCCCCGTCAGAATTCCTGCCAGAAACGAGAGGTGAACTGGGATCCACGTTCAGAAACCACGTCCCGGGGCAGACCATGCAGGCAAAAGACATGATGGATCACCAACAGCACCGTCTCTTTAGCTGTGGGTAATCCGGGCAGGGGAATGAAGTGCGCACACTTGCTGAATCTGTCTACAACAGTCATGATAACAGTGTTTCCCCGGGACACAGGCAGCCCAGTAATAAAGTCCACGGCTAGGTGGGACCACAGTCTCCGTGGCACCGGCAGGGGGCGGAGAAAGCCAGCTGGGGGTCGGGACGTTGTCTTGTGCTGGGCACACACACAGCAAGCGGTCACATGGGTCCGGATGTCCCCACTCATTCCAGGTCACCAGAACCTCTGGGCGATAGTCTCACCAGTCCAGTGAACACCTGGATGGCAGAAAAGCCGGGAGTCGTGCCCCCGCTGGAGCACCTCCGACTGAAGAGATGGGGGAACAAACAACCTCCCCTCCAGAACGTTGCTTGGCACTCTGCACCTCCTTTGGGCCTTCAGCACCTTCTGCTCTACACCCCAGGAAGCTACCCCGACTATCAATGACGGGGGCAGGATGGCCGCAACCTCGGCATCAGGCAATGCCTTCTCGAACCGGCGGGAGAGAAAGTCGGGTTTAATGTTCTTGGAACCTGGCCTGTAAGACAGGATGAACCGGAAACGACCGAAGAAGAGAGCCCACCTGGCTTGTCTGGAGTTTAGCCTCTTTGCAGACCGCAGGTATTCGAGATTCTTGTGGTCGGTCCATTCCAGGAATGGTTCAGTTTCCCCCCCTTTAGCCAATGTCGCCACTCCTCCAGGGCGAGTTTGACAGCAAGGAGCTCACGGTTGCCAACATCATAGTTCCGCTCGGCCGGTGAAAGGGTGCAACTTGTTGTCCTTGGCTCTCTGGGAGAGAACGGCCCCCACTCCCACGTCCAAAGCCTCGACCTCTACCACAATCTGTCGTTCAGCGTCCGGAAGAATCAGTACAGGGGCAGAGGTGAATCTCTGCTTCAGGAGTGAGAAGGCAGTCTCTGCAGCAGAGTACTAGTGAAAACGTCTCTGAGTGGATACTAGGGGGGCCGCCACCCGGCTATAATCCTGGATGAATCTCCTGTAGAAATTGGCAAAGCCCAAGAAGCGTTGCAGCTGTTTCCGGTCCTCCGGCCTGGGCCAGTCCCGAATGGCTGAGACCTGGGCTGGATCCATACGCACAGCCCCTCGGTCAATAATACTCCCAAGAAAGGAAATCGTAGGAACGTGGAAGTCACACTTCTCAGCCTTAACAAAGAGTTCACTGTCCCAGTCTCTGCAACACCTGCTTGACGTGGCTCTGATGCTCCTCCAGGTAGCGAGGAAAAAAAAAAAAAACGCCAGCTGAAAGAGCTGACTCAATTTATAAGTCCATGGCTTCTCTCTCAGGAGCAGACAAGGCATACAGACGACCACGTGGGGGTATTGCTCCCTCTTGGAGATCAATAGCGCAGTCGTAGTCCTGGTGAGGAGGGAGTGACGTCGCCTGGGCCTTGCTGAAGACCAGTAGTCTCGGTACACCTCCGATACACCGCGAACGTCCTCCTTCGTGAATGATGCGGCCTTGGTGATGGTTCTGGAACTACACCGTAATCTACAGCCCCCATCCCAAGCCTTGATCCGCCCCGACCTCCAGTCTAAAACAGGATTGTGTTCCCAGAGCCAGGGAAATCCAAGAATAACGGGATTCTGGGGGAGGAGATGACGTGAAACCGTATCGATTCCCTATGGTCACCTCCAATGGTCATGGTTAAAACGTCCGTGATGCTGGCTACCTTGGCTAATAAATGCCCATCCAGAGCCCTAGCAGGAACGGAGTCTGCTAACCGCTCACACCTAACGCCCAACTGCGTTGCTAGTTCCTGGTCTATGAAATTAGCCTCAGCACCAGAATCAACCAAAATGGCAAACTCCAGCCTGGCTGCAGGAGTCTCTAAGACCTCATGGAGAGTCAGCCGGCTGGTGTGTGTGTGGGCTAATTGTGGATCTCCCTAACACCATGGGCCGGGAGTAAAGGAGCTATCATGGAAGGGCATTCGGAGAGCTCAGCGAGCATAGTCCCGGGCCCGAATCCTAACACCAATTTAAACTGTGAAGTCAATAATGGCGTCTAGAGAAGAAGGAACATCATGTGAAACTCATCGCACATAGTCCCTGAGACCGGCTCTGTACTACTCCACCAATCTGGGTTAACACACTATATCCACTAGAACCACTGACCTCAAAACCGAAAACCTTTCTCAGTTTGATTGAAAAAAGTTCACATGATCCCATTCAGCATTTTCCCACAAACAGCGAATATGATCGGCTGTAAGGCAAATAAAAGGGAGCAGTTGGTGAGAAACAGACTCGCAGTCTCGTCCTAACCGCTCTGGACCCTCGAGTCGTGGCTCACGAGCCGCGCATTGGTGCCTGAGCAGGACTAGCCATTGCCCCTGAGCTCTGCTCGGCAGATAACCCTAAGGCGTCTAGTCTCTTAACTCATCTAAACTCGACAACCATTCGCGAGTGGCTGGGCCAGACATGGCCAGTCCGCACTGTAATGGTTCACAGCAGGAAACCCAGTAGCCAAAACTCATAAGTGGTGTTGAATGCAGGAATTTATTAAAGTAATGAACAGAAACAAAACCAACCTGGAACTGCTAGAAGGTAACCACAGGGAAAAGCTAGAAAAGGAAAAACAAGGTTTTAACTCAGGAATACGTAGAACCTACAAACTGAACAAATCTGAACTAACTGACAAAGTAGTACTAAGACAAAACGTGATCACTATCAGACTAAGCAGATCAGAATCAACCGACGCCAAAAACACAAGTACAAAAACGAGAAAACAAGGTACAAACCTGAAAGCACGAAGGAGCAGGACACAGGATCAAGGGACAACGAAACTAAGACAGGATCAGGATCAGGACCAGGCATGAGGACGGCAAGGAAAACGGTCTGGCAGCTTCTCACACATTCAGAGGGGTTTAAATACACGGGTGATTAGAGAAGCTGCCAGACAACGAGGTACACCTGTGTGATCACATGACTGGCAAGGGCGGGAAACGCCGCCATTTGGTGGGCAAACACTGGAACTACCGGCAAGACATGACAATAATAGGTGCACCTCTTGTTGTTGGTTGTTTAGCCCTCTGTGTGAGCAGCAAAAAGGACCTAGAACTTACTTAAAAACTAAAAAGGCTCTTGAGTTAGATATTAAAGTCTCTAAATAAACATCAAACACAGTTGTTTTTACACAGGGGATGTTAAAGATGGACGCAGGATGAAGAAAGGTGCGGGAGATGAGTGTAAGTTTCTATTGACTTTATTCATGAACATGCAGAATGTAAGGTTTCTTCATGGACAGAGAGAGTAGCAGACCCAAACACAAGACAAGGCTTTTCCTTCTTGAAACAAATGAAATGAATTTTGTGAAAGGTACAGTGATGTTGGGTTTTACAGGAACAATGGTAGAGCAGAAAACAACGGAGTCCAGGCTGTAGTGCAACTGGGGCGGACGAGGACTGGGTGCTGGCTTACTGCTGTGACTGGTTAGGCAATCTGCAGCAAAGCAGTTGATAGCAAAAGTGGAGACCATGTTGAGCTAGAGCAATTGTCTACATGTGTAGAGAAAAATGTAAAGTTAGTTACGGGGTTAGACATCAACACACAATCCAATGGGCCAACTGTTTTACCACACATCATTAACCATTAACATTGTGGAGTTCTTATAGTGCAGTGCAGTTGATGAAATAACTCCCATCATCTGTGTGGAACACTCAGTGACGATGCAGTGCAGGTGCAGGGCTCGATCGATCTCAGCCTCACAACAAGGAAATAAACATGGGCATGGCCAGCAACAGCATGGACCATGCACAAACTGTGATACAAAACACATTGAAGTCAACTCCCAAGTTACCACACACTCCCAAATGAAGCACTGCAACCATGTTCCACTCCCCTAATCCCCCTTGCCCTAATTTGTGACTTTGATATGTGTTATTAAAAATGTTTCCAATAAAATGTTTGTTATGGGGTTTCAATGTCATTGCCAACATAAGTGACAGGTGTAAATATTGAATTATATATTAATGACATTTAGTTTTAAGGTTTGCACTGTCAGGCCATGCCACCACCCTCCACTCTCTATTTCCAATATGTTTGCTGTTTCATGCACACTAACTGCCTTTAATTACTATGGCTGCTCACACTGTGAACACAGACGGTCACAAAGATCTTCTCACTTCTTCTGCTTTTTCTTCCTTTCTGCCCTCCCTCCCTTTTCCTCCCGTTTCTTGTGTGTTTGTGTCTGGTCTTTTTTCCACTCTCCTTCCTTTTTATCTGCTGCCGGCTAACCATCATGGTGGTGGTGTCACTCTCAGGGCTTCGGGTTTGTAACATTTGACACAAGCACAGATGCTGATCATGCACGAGAGAAATTAAATGGTACAATCGTGGAGGGACGCAAAATAGAGGTGCTTTAATAATATGCCTTATTTTAGTTCATGCCTGCTGCCTGCTGCCTGAAAACCAATCTTTGCATTTGTTTGTGTCTGCACACCTGTGTGTGTGCATCAAGGTTACATAAGAGGGAATTCATGTTGACTTTGTATTATATAGGAATGTGTCCCAATCATATTTAGGTATATTTGAGGGGAAATACCCTTTTCTTGTTTTTGCCTGCAATGATAATATTTGAATTTTTATCTTTTTTATACACTTCCATAGTTAGCAGAATGTTGGTCTCATTTATTTTTTATTTGGTTGGGCTTGCAACCTATTCTCAGGTGTGACTATACTTTTTTATCATGATTCTTATGACTGGAATGACTTACTGTCTGGAAAATACAAGAATTCTACTACATTTAATTACTAGTAGTTTGAAATTTCACTGGCTTGACGTTTTTCTTATTTCGTTTTGTATTTTCCTTAGTAAAACAAAAAAGTTACATTTAATTGTGTACCACATTCTTTATACATATGATTAGTCTTAGTGATATATATATATATACTATATATATGAAATTGATAATGTGGTAATTCAAAAATGTTAGGCTGTTGACTATAATTAGGATGTTATATTTAGATACAATTTAACAAACACGCTCACAAAGTGTTGAAACGGATGTGTAAGTGTCTGTGTATGTATGCATGGGTGTGTGTTGGTTAAGCGAGTGTAATTCGTGGTGCTTTATGAAGGCAGGATGCCTATCATCATTTTGGATGTCTGTGCATGCATGTGTAAGAATGTATTTAACATATTCTTTGTGGGATGATGTTAAATGTCCACATTTGCCTGCAACCTACTATATATTAATTTTAACCTGAAAATTTTGAATTAAATGCAACTATGTGCGTGTGTGAAAAACCATAAAAACTAAAGTAACACAACAGATTTCTTTGTAAAAGGAAAATACTTGCTTTGTCACTCATAACTTTCCAAAAAATAAATGTAACCAATACTTAAAACTTTGTTTTAGTTTAGCTTTACATAAAAACTAAATATTTAAAAAAACAGTTTCTACAAATCAAAAGGCATATCCCTTACTACAACCACAGGGGCTGCAGATCTATTCGAATTAGTTCTAAGAGCTAGAGTCTAGTATAAACCATATTTTCTGTGATCAATGCTCATGTACATTGTCGCTAACAAATAAATCTAATGAACTAAACTTTATAAACTTTTTTGTATTTTAGACCAGACATAGGCAAAGTGTTCTAAACATGGTTACACTTTATACTATGTGTCTGTTAGATTTCTAGGCTTTGCCAATGTCACTTGCTCACAAAGAAAATAGCGCATGAACATGTCATTACTTATTCTCACCCATGAAATGATTATATGGGCATTAAAATAGCCAAACCCCCAGTCATAATCCTATAGCGTCATACAACAGACATATTTACTTATCATAAAAGTATACTGTGTATTAAACAATTGGTGTGTGAATTTGATATGGAAAATTCAGAAATTATTAGATTTTTATACAAAAGGTACAACTCTCATTCACAAACACTCATTCATAAACATGTGACATGCCAACTGCTCAACACCATCAAGAGCAGTTTCATCAAGAAAGTTCCTCAGTTGAGGAATTAAACCTCTTTCAACTCCAAGAAGAAGTCCAGTTGCTGACAATTAATCTTAATGGATATCATGACTTGGATGAATCAGAATCTTCACAGATATGCTGTGTGTAAATCTATAAATGGACATGCAAATCTGACATGGCATAAAAAACAGAGCTTAGCTGTTGAATTTGTACGCAGATGTACAAATCCAATTACACATCACATCAGTCTGCTGAACTTGTCTTACATAATTAAATGTTATTATAATTAAAACTTTAGGTATATATAATGTTGGAGATGGAGAATGGTGATTCGCTGTGGCAACCATTAAATAAGCACCAAGCCAAAAGGAAAATAAGAAGAATATTATCATTAGAATATTAAAATAAATTACAATACAATAAAACAATAAAACAATGCCCACAACAACTCTAACAGATGGTGCACTCAGAACAAAATACCCTTCAAAAGAGCACTAGTGAATGTGTACTTAATGATGTCAGTCTTATATTTTTAGTCAATGGTGCCTTAAGATACAACATATGCATTTTCTATTAGAATGGATTGAAAACCATGCAATTTCAAGTTTAATGAATTGCACCCCAATTTATTAACAAAGACTACTATTAAAGCTAAATGATGCTGGGGCTAAATCATTTGATATCTGAATATAAGAATTCTGTCCTGATTCATGGCTTACCCTGCCTGTAGACTTAAGTCATTGTAGGGTCATTGTAAGGTCTTAAAGAGTATTAACTATAGTGATTCTCATAGCATCTCATACCCCACTCTCTCCCCTCTGTCTCTATTTATTTATAAAATAGTAGCTTTAACTGCAAAATTGAGGTCTGGTACTAAAAACAATACATTCTGGTTAAAAGACTGAGGTATAATATGTATCTTTGAGTAATTATTCATGTTTGCATATATTTATAAGTTTTGATTTATTAGATTTTTTATCTTTTGGCAAATACTAGAAAATAAGATAATACTTGGTGTTAATTGGTTGATTTTTGTCAATTGTCACCAGGTGAACAATGCAACGGCACGAGTGATGACAAACAAAAAAATGGCCACTGCTTATGCTAACGGTAATTACAGTACTCATTATAAAGTTAAATGTTAAAGGAATTTACTTATGTACTGAGTGTATTTTAGGATTTTTTACAGGCTGGAAGTTGAACCCAGTGCTTGGAGCTGTCTATGGCCCCGAACTCTATGCTGGTAAGAACAAGAAGTGATCCAAAAAATGTGTCAGAACTCCAGGGCATCTGCTTTTCTGTTATACAGGTATATATATATATATATATAAACAAAATTTAATTTTTAAGCTCACCAAGGGATGAGTTACATATTAGTCTAAATAACTGATATAAAAGTGAGCATATTTGCTGCATAAATGTAACCAGTAAAAATATGATATATTAAACGTGGGGACAATTACATTTTTAAAACGAAGGGATTTTCCTTATGTTTGCAACTACAAGTGTTCCATTGAGAATTTAAGTCATAATTAAAAGTAATAAAATTACTGTCTAGTGCTGCCTAAATATTTGTATTTATTTAAATTTTGGATTTAGAGTCAATTTACAATGTACAAACCAGACATGTAATTTCTGGTTATAAAAATGAATGTCAGGATCTGTGTTTTTATTGTCTGTTTGTTTGTTTTGAAAAATTTGCAACCCTTCAGTGTAAACTTTTAGATGACATTTATTCAGGCCAGGTTGAAATCCTAATTTTAACTTATTATTATTAAATTATAACTAAGCTGTAAAGCAGCAACATACACTGTGTTCCAAATTGTTATGCAAATCATATTTTCTCAGATCTTCCAAAATTATGTATATGAATGGCAGTCCTGAGGATTTTCCAGTCACCAACCATTAGAGTACAATTCAAATGTTTTTGAATGAACCTCCAAATGATAATAGTGTATTAAATGGTTTTGAGAAATTTTGAACATTAGCAAGTTATCCTGACTGAAATGTAACTGAAATCAAGCACTATTTAAATCAAAACATAATCACAAGTGAAGTCACATCTGAACATAAAACCTCTTGTTGAAAAGGACCTTCTCAAGGACCTCCTTGTCAGTTTTTGGATAGTATCTGCAGGAACAGCCTTGCACGAGGACAGAATAGCCTCGCATAACTGTTGTTGAGATGTGAACTGCCTCACGCCATCATAAACACTTATCTTGATGATGCTCCAAAGGTTCTCAATAGGGTGGAGGTCAGGGGAGGAAGGGGGCCACACTATAAGTAGTCTCTTTTGTTGCCCATTGCAGCCAGAGATGCAAATGTATTCTTTGCAGCATGGCATGGTACATTGTCATGCATGAAAATTATCTCGTTCCGAAAAGCTCCATTCTTCCTTTTGAACCATGTCAGGAAGTGTTCTTTGAGGAACTCCACATATGTTGTTGATGTCATCTCCCCAACGTCAGGGAAACACTGAAATGGCCGGCAATCTCTCTCCCCATGATACGAGCCCAGAACATCACTCCACCACATCCTTGTTGGTGCAATAGCCTTGTTTGCATGGGGTGGCCATCAACCAACCAACCATCCATTACTACATCCATTTGGACCATAGAGGATTTCACGACATTCATTGGTGAACAGAACAGTTTTGAAGTCAGTCTTCTAGTGGGCCAGGGCCCACTAAAGCCTTTTCTGCTTGTGTGCAATGGATAGTGGAGGTCGAAATGATGGCTTACACACTGCTAAAAAACCCCTTGGGGACCCTGCATCTTGTTGTCCGGGGCACGTTGGAGGCATCAGCAGCTTTAAAAACTTGTCTGCTGCTGTGATCCTTTCATCAGACTTATTTTCCTGTTAGAAATAGGCCTGGATTTTCTTTTATCAGCACGCACACGATCTAAAATCAGCTATACTTCTTGATAGTGGGATGATTGCAATAAAGTTTCTTGGCAATTTTGATTGTCGTCATTCCTTGACCCAAACATTCAACTATTTTTTGGCTTTTCAGCAGCCGAAAGGTCCTTCTTCTTGCCCATCTCTGTTTGAAAAAGGTAGCCTGCTTAATAATATGGAACAACATTCTTTGTAGTCTCCCCTTTAATTGGAATCCCCTGCCAACCTATTTAGCACAGGTGTCTTCAATTGGTTTCAGTGATATACAGAGCCATGACACAAATTACCATTCATGAGTTGAAACTGACCAACAAAAAATCTTACCGTTCCACTGTTGAACACCTTTTGCATAATAATTTGGAATGCAGTGTAGTGGCCATTTAAGTGATTTTCTGGGTAGTAGAAAGTGGAGGTACTGGAAACAAGAATTGGGCTCAGGCATTCTGGTGGACAACTTTCAGCAATTAAGTATCCCACATTTAAGTATCATTATTTGAAAAACTCAGTTTGTCCTCTAGTGCCACTTCAGTGTTTTTGTTAGTTTTATCATATCTTCTTTTCCTCGTTATCTTCTACTTTCAGCTACCTCCATGTTCTCCCTCTGCATCCATAAACAGGCCTAGAAATTTATATTTTTTATTGCCAGCCTGCCGGACTAGTTACCTTACAATGTTACTAGCCAATCAGAAAATCAACTAGCCAAAATGTGTCTGATCTCAGTAAGTTGAACACTGTGTAAAAATGACACAAAAGACCACAATTGTTCATAGTTAATATGCATTTTATTCTATTTCAAGAATATTTTGATACTGTTGTTCAATAAGAAAATTAAAATAATTTAGAGCACCACAATAAAACAATTCAGAGCACCATAATAAAATAAAAAATATTCAGGACATTGCAAAACTTGGCAATTGAGTATTAAATAAAAATAAATAAAACTGAGCACCAGAATTAAGTCAGCAGGCCACACTTGCACAAAAAATCTTAAGTTAAGGATAATCTTATCCTATACTTGCCTATGTGTTTAAATAGTTTCAATATTGTAGTTTAATTACCTTAATTTTACAGATATCACAATAATCTGATTATGTATTATAACCACAGAAATAAAGCAATGTCCTTATAAAGTTTTAAAGCAAATAATTTCAATAACATTAATATATATCATCTTTTATGAAAAAAGAGATAAGGAAATACTTAAATTTAAGGATAAAAAGGACTTAAGATGTTTTGTGCAAGTGAGTGTATTTTTACAATAAAAATACATTATATAAAAAGATACTTTTTATTGCTACTACCAATAACAGCTGTACGGGCAGTCTCGGCAGCCACTGCTCGACGGTGATTTAAACTGCCCTCGTGTGCGACGACACTTTTATTTTTGAAATTGCCACTGCCGTTTACAAACGCGGATTTCCTCGTCTGTTCTGCGTTTTGTAAAACAGGGGGTACAAAACATTAGTCGGGCGGTCGCATCGTAATGAAGCCAGGGCCGGCCGTGCTCCCATGCAGACTTGTAAAGACTTTGCCGTTTTTCTGTCTCGTATTCCTTGTCAGCAACCCTTTTCTCTTCTTCCGACCTTGGTCGTTTTTTCCCCGTCTCAGGTGGCGGCTTAACTCCTTTCAGAAAATTCCACATTACAAAGATGTTTTGACAGTTAAAAGTGTAAACAAGTAAAGACGCGTGTTTATATGGACAATAATATGGTCACAAGTATTGAAATCTGGTTGTTATATCACGTGAGAGTATGCAAGACTCAACGAGATGCGTCACAAACATGTGCAGTGGTAATAAATTCAACGGCACATTTATGATTTGTTTACACGTATTGTATTGCGGTTCGGTTAACGCTGTAACAAATGCTATGTTTATATTTTTCAACATAAAAACGAGTTTTTAAGAATATATTTTCAACTAGCCAACCAGGCTGGCTAGTAACTGAATTAACTCGCCAAATGGGAAATTAAGTCGCGTCGGGCGACCGGACTACCGTGAATTTCAAGCCATGATAAATCTTTTCTTTGTCTTCTTCCCGGTAGTTCTATCTGTAGCATTAATCTACTAATAAAACCACTTTCTCTCCTCTGAACATGTACAAACCATCTTAATCTAGCTTGTCTAGCTTTTTCTTCAAACTTTCCTGTCCGTGTTGTCACCCTAATCACCTCATTCCTGATCCTGTCTGTTCTAGTCACCGCTAAGGAGAGCCTCGGCATCTTTAACTCTATCACCTTCAGCTCTGCCTCCACTGTTTTGCCTATTGCTAGTGTCTCTAAACCGTACATCATGGCTGGTCTCACAAACATCCTGTAAACTTCTACCTTCACCTTAGCTGACAATCTTCTATAACAAATCACTTCTGACACTTTTCTTCAGTTTTTCCATCCTGTCTATCCTCTATTTTACATCTCTCTTCCACAGTCTCCACTGCTGTGAACAGTTGAACTTAAATATCAGAGTGCCTGCACCTTCATCACCTCTACTTGTAACCTCACCATTCCACTGTTCTCCCTTTCATTCACGCATGTGCTCTGTCTTGCTACAACTGACCTTCATTCCTCTTCTCTGTAGTGTAAACCTCTACCTCTCTTCAGGTTCTCTTCTACGTGTTGCCTAGTCTCACTGCAGGTCACAATGTCATCTGCAAACATCATCCTACAAAGAGATACCTGTCTGACCTTATCTGTCAATCGGTCCATCACTAAAGGAAACAAGAAGGGCCCCCCTTGTTGCCCACCTCCACTTAAACGTCTTCTGTCCTTCTAACAGCACAACTCACCACTGTTGTACTGTTCTTGTACATATGCTGCACCTATCTAACATACTTCTCTGCGACTCCTGACTTCCTCATGCAAAACCACAATATCTCTCTTGGCACCATGTCATAAACAACCTATTAAGAACTTCCCCTACCACTACTTCTCCTAGGTACTTCCCTCCCTTTACTGGTATGTCATCGGTACCAACTGCCTTTCCGCTCTTTATCGTTAGAGAGTTTCTAACTTCATTCTTCCTTATTTACTTTCTTCCTATTAGCACCTGACTCCTCATTCATACACTCCCTTTAATTTTCACCTTCCTCACTCATCTCACTCACCTGCTGCACGTCCTTTCCAGATTGATTCTTCTGCCTTGTCAATCTGTACAGCTCTTTCCCCCCTTTCTCTGTGTCTAGCCTATCATACGCCTTTTTCTGGTCCTGGCCACTTCTCTCTTCGCCTACCTTGCTCTGCCTCTGTCTTTGTGTCATTCTCTTCTGTTTTGTCATCGTCCTCATCTTCGCTAATCTCTGCCTCTAAACACTCACTTGAACCGCATAGTTCCACCACCAGGTCTCTTTGTCTTCCTTTCTGCCCAGAAGACAAACATAGAACCTTCCTACCCTGCTAGCTAATCTCTCTCACCATAATCTCCGAACTTCTGCAATATGCAAATTCCTCCCCACTGCACTTACCTCCTTTTTTGAAGTCTACACAACATTCCTCTTTCCTCAATTTCCATCGCTTGATCTTCAATCAATCATATTTTATTTATATAGCCCACATTTACAAATCAGATTTGTCACATAGGGCTTTACAGGGTTGGTAGCATCCTCTGTCCTTAGATACTCAGCCAGAGTAAGGAAATACTACCAAGGGAAAGAAAACCCTTTTTCCACTCCCTGGATGGGCAGACAGTGCAATGGATGTTACCAGAGCATAAAAACACAATAAAATGAAACAAGTGCAAAGGTAAAGCACAGTTGAAAATAGTTTAAATTCTCTAATAGCCGTTATAATGTCAGTAGTTACACAAGGTTATGATCTTGGTCATCATACTCCTGGTTCTCCTAGTCCTTGTTATCCTAATCCTGGCATTGCCCATTCATAAGCAACAACAGGAGTAGGAAAGAGAAACAGAAAAAATCCTGATAGTTTTAAACAGATTTCATAAGTCTGAGGAAGAGCAGAGAATGAGATAGGAAGGAGGGGTGCTCAGACTATATGCTCATTCTAAATGCATGATGTGAGGGCCCCACGGGATGTCTTTAAAACATGATTGAAGCCAAGATATGTTGTTTGAGTTGTTGCTTTGATCCCAATATCATACTCTAGCCTATTGACCATAACGTCCTAGCAGGACGTTATGGTCAATAGTGTCAAATGCTGCACTGAGATCCAGTAGGACCAGTAGGGACACAAGTCCTTCACTAAAGGCCATAAGAATATCATTTTTTACCCTTAACAATGTGGTCTCTGTGCTGTTGTGGATTCATACTCCAGATCGAAAATTTTCAAATACATTACTATTGCTATGTAAATGAAAACGTAATTGTGCAACCACAACTTTCTCTAAGATTTTAGAAATAAATGGAAGATTAGAAATTGGACTGTAGTTTGATAGAACACTAGCATAGTTTTTTTTAAGTAAAGGTTTAATTGCTGTTACTTTGAAAGCCTGAGGAACATAACTACTTAGAAGTGAAATATTAATTTGATTTAATGTAACGTCGCAGAGCAGCGGCAGGGCGTCTTTAAAGAGTGGAGTTTGTATGGGGTCCAATTGACATGGAATGGGTTTGGAGGAGGAAACCAGTGAAGTCGACTCAGGGAGGGTTTGGAAATAGATTCTTCTAAGGGGAAAGCTGGGCACTGGTTTTATTTTTTGTGGAGGTATATTGCCAGTTTAAATGAGGAGAAGCAGGTTTATTCAATCTCTTTTTAATTTTATCATCAAAAAGAGTTAAAGTTGTCACTACTCAGAGATATAGGGATCCCTGTCTGTTTGGCGATAGTGCTGAACAGGAACATGGGCTGTTCCACAGAGCTGATTGTGCTCCTAGCATGTCTGAGGGCTTTTCTATACAGGCCAAAGCTGTTCCTCCACACGACGTAGCCATCATCATTGTGTGTGGAATGCCATAACCTTTCTAATATCCGTGTTGAAGCTTTAATACCCGGGTTTGGGTATTAAACCACGGAGCTCATTTCTTATTAAAAATGGTTCTCTTTTTCTGGAGGGCAACAGTGTTAAGCACTGTTTGTAGAGCCGAGTTTGTATTTTGAACCAAATGATTTAACTGTGAGGGGGAAACGTTGCAATTTTCCTCTGAGTAACTGAGACATGACTGGAGGGCAGGTGGGAGCTGTTCTTTAAATTTCGTGACCAAACTGTCTGACAAACAGCGACTGTTGTAATATTGCTGTTTTGGTATTGTAACATTTTGAATGGTAACTTAAAAAGACAGCAGACAGTGGTCAGATATCAATGAGTTGTGGTCAAATATTTCCAAGTTCTGGATTTTAATTCCATAAAATGAAAGTTCTTTTCTCTGTCTTAACCGTCTTCCTTTTTCTCACCTCCAATGTCAAACTACACACTACCATCCTATGATGTTTGGCTACACTCATCTGCCACCAGTTTACAATCTCTAATTTCCCTCAGATTACCTCTTCTACACAGAATATAATCAGCGTGTGTGGACCTGACTCCACTCTATTATGTGCCCCTGTGCTCCTCTTTTGGAAATAGGTGTTTACCATGGTCGTTTACATTCTCTTCGCAAAATCTACCACTGCCTGTCCTTTCAAGTTTGTTCACTTTACTTCATCACTTCGTCATCACCTCTGTTCCTGTCTCCTACATTGCCATTCACATTTGCACCAATTGCCAATCTCTCATTCAGCTCACTCCAAAACACTCCTTTTCTACTAACTTACAACCTACCTGTGGAGTATACCTGCTGACACCATAATCACTCCTTCTATTTCTACCCTTACAAACATGAATTCGTCTGATATTTTTTTCATGTCCACCACACCTGCATACTTTTTCTCAATTGTCACCCCTACTTCATTATTCTTCCAATCAAACCATGGTAAAATAGCTTAACAGTAGTCCAATTTCCAACAGTACCCTGCAAATTAACAGCACTGTTGTCTGGCATCATAGTTTTTTTAACCGTATGCCCTTCCTGACGCAACCCTCACCATCTATATAGGCTTGATAGCAGCGCTATAAAACACTGGCTTGTGCTCACCAATGGCTGGTTTTTACTGGATATCATATAGACATATGAATTTAATTGCTATCCTGCATCCTTAAATTTTACGGGATGATCACTAATAGGATACACAGCTAAAAAATAAGACTGTCTGCTCACTCTTTGGCTCTTTTGATATTGTCTTAAGTCTGTCCGTTTGCTTTCAACAAATTATTAAATGTAAATGTTATTTGAGTTTATTGGGGAGAGAGTATTGCCAGGTTTGGCACCCAGGTTTGGCACCTAGGACAGATGCATACCCAGGAGCCCTACTTTATGTGGTTCCTTATATTGTGGCTCCTCGTCACTTGGGAAGTATTTAATTCAAGTTTATTTTATGTGTGTTTGTTTTTTTTTTTTTTTTTATTGTAGTTCAGTCCTGTATCTTTTACAATCCACATACATATGTGAGCAGCTGCACGATACAGCAATTGTGGAATTAAGAGTTTGTCACAGTTGTGGAGCGTGCATACATAAACTGCCTCACCGCACTTTATTACGAAAGGAGGGAAGAGCACGCAGGGAATTCTCTAATATTTCCTTTATTTTTTTTTTTACATAGAGCGATTGTAATGTGTCTGGGCAGCACCTGGGCCTTGTCATAGGTTGCTGATCTGCCGCATGGTGGGTGCACCATGCGGCTGATCATGCTGGTTATTACCAGGCCTCAGATAGTGTTAATCCTATATATAGGTTTTAAAGGTAAAACCTATATATATAGTGTTATCTTTATTTTAGATATCAAAAAATATTTGCGGCTCTCAGTGTTCTTTCTGTGGCAACGGGGTGGCTCTCTGGATGCTGACCCCTACCTTGGCCTAATTGTAACATTACAATCTGAATAGAGCAACACTTCCAGGCACTGATTCACTTTTCCTTCTCTGTTTTTCTCTCTGGTGTCAAATTTATTGCTGTATGCTATACATAGCCTTGAATTTCAATGAGAAGAAATGGTATTATTTCATTTGAAAGAAGTGCTGAGCACATTTCTCTACTTTAACGGCTTGCCTCTCTCCTCATTAGAACAAAATCGGTTCATTCCTTAGACAGCTTTATGGTCTAGCATTAAATAGCTGCCCAACACAGAAAGCAGCCATCCATCATTTTTATTTCTCCATTCTCCCCTCTAAACTAATTCCATAGCATGGTCTGTGCTTAACACACATACATTTGTGTACATATGTATATGAACATATATGCATATATACACCTATCCCAAAACAGGTCATATGTGTATATTTGTATATAACATATAACTGTATCTATATCTATATACAGTATCAATGTAGTGTAGCCTTATATTTAGCCCCAAGGATCTGACATTTGGCTTACGTCTTTTTTAAATAAACCCTAAGTATTCTATGATTAGTTATGAATATTTGAGAAAATAGAGAAATCCTGAAGAAGACTGCTTAAGCTGGTGCATATATGTTTGCTGTCCAAACCAAAACACATTTTGGTGGCCACACATTAGGTGGATTGCAGGGTGAAGATTATGGCCTATGACAGATCAGGGCAAACTGTGGCCCGAGAGACAGATTTTTATTTATTTTTTTATTTCAGAACTTTATTAATCCCTCTGGAGTATCCTTGTGGAAATTATGCCTGTGCTTTTAACCCATCATCGTAGTGAGCAGGGGGCAGCTAGCTTAGCCAGTGTCCGGGGTGCAGTGTGTGAGTAACTTGAAGGTAGGGGGATTCAAACCAAACTTTTCCAATTTTTTATTTCTATTCATTAATATTATCATCCTACCTCGACTTTACCTAGCAATGTCCACATTTTACAATATCCATCCATCCATCCATCTTCATCCACTTATCCAGAGCCGGGTCGCGGGGGCAACATTCGGAGGAGGGACACCCAAACTTCCCTCTCCCTAGACACTTCCTCCATCTTCCTTCCACATCCCTCCTTGTCTGGGGGGGATCCCAAGGCGTTCCCAGGCCAGCTGGGCAACATAGTCACTCCAGCGTGTCCTAGGTCTTCCTCTGGGTCTCCTCCCAGTGACCCAAACACCTCCCGTGGGAGGCGTCCAGGGGGCATCCGATGCCCAAGCCACCTCAACTGACTCCTTTCGATGTGGAGGAGCAATGGCTCTACTCCGAGCTCCTCCCGGGTGACAGAGCTCCTCACCTTATCTCTAAGGGAGCGCCCTACCACCCTGCGAAGAAAACTCTTTTCTGCCACTTGTATCTGGGATCGCGTTCTTTCGGTCATGACCCAAAGTTCATGACCATAGGTGAGAGTAGTTTGGATTCTGGGACCCATTTTACAATAAATAGTATAGAAAAGGATAAAAGTATTTTACTCTTTATTGCATGGCTTTTATTCTGTCATTTATCATATTTCTTAACAAATGCTCCATCTATCTGCTCCTCATTTCTCCCTGTTTCAAATTTTAAAAACAAAATTATTTCTCCACCTCTGGCCTATGAGGACCAGGGTTTAGAGTTTACCTTAGATAAATGAGAGACATCACAAGTGACATGCTATAAACCACAGGCAGGAAGAGCAAAGAAATGCACATACGAAAAATCAATGCCCCATTCATATTTCTGGACGCATCTGCCTATTCATATTGGGAAGAAAAAACATAGTCACTCCAGAGAATAAGTTACCACAGCAAAAGGATGATGGAGGATGAAAGTTTGACTTCAGCAAATACTAATAAACAAGCCCAGAGTGCCCTCCAGCGGTTGTCAGTGGAAAAATAAGAAACCTGTAAATTACAGAAGTTTTGGTTCCTTTCATCTGTCCATCAGTGTGCATATAACAGGCCTGTCCAAACTGTTCCACAAATGGCCAATGTGGCCTAACCTTCTGTGTCTACCACCAGGTTAAGGGATTGCCACCCCGGCAACCAAGACCTTACATCAGCACCAGTGGAGAAAACAAGTCTGACTATAACTAGTCGTACAGTCCTATATCTGTAGTGGTTTCTTGATATTCCGTACAAAGGCACAAACACAACAGTACAGACTTATGGATTTTTATTGTCCAATAGACTGTTGCGGTCCAATACCACATCTTCTCTTATTTCTCTTTTTTAGATTTCATTGTCTTGCTGGGGCATGGGCTGGTTTCTTAGCAGGCTCTGTGTATAAGGGCTGTGCCCTCTCTGTGGTTCCCAGCTCCTAATAAAAGGAGAGGTTTTATTATTAAGATTGTGCTCACTGCGTCCGGTGCACCCATCAGCCTTGCCACTGGCCTGCTCTCCCTGCCGCAGCTGACCGCTTATCATCGCTGCGCCCCCACATACCTCCACCGCTTGACTGAGGCCGTCAGACTGTTCAGCCGAGCGAACTCACCCACATCCCTTCAGTCCTCAGGGGACAAGAGACAAAGTCCGCCACCGCCATCTGTGCCCCAGCCTGTGAACAAGATAAAAGGGTACAACACCAGATTCCACCGTGTCATCCTGGCGTTGCTCTCCATCATACGGTGGAACCACTGGAGCCGAGTGTGGTACGAGCACAGGGTGAAGGGGCTCCGCAGGAGGTAGTAACGCAAAGCACCGACTGCCCACCTGAGGCCAACCACTCTTGGCCTCAATGGTGCTATACTGATTCCCACGTTTGGACAGCTTGCAGCTAAAGTAGACAACGAGTCGGTCAGTGCCCCACACCCACGTGGCCAAAACCTCATGTGGGCATAGCACTCTGTCCATGAGGCGTTGAAATATGGCTGGGGCACCTAACAACCCAAACAAACGCGCAACACATTGGGACAAACCATATAGAGTGGAGAAGGCCATTGAGTCCCCCACTCCTGTCTGTATGCACCACCTCATAATCAACATCACCCACTGACCACTTGGAAAGCAGCTTGAATGCTGAAGATGGGAGGAGCACCAGTACTTTGTCTCTTGGTGCAAAGTGCTGCAACTTAGCTCCCCTGTCATGCAGGAGCTGCTGCCGTTCCTGAGCCCTGGGCAAATTAATCTGCAATTCCTGCCCAACTCCGTGGAGCTTTGCTCTAATGTCCAGAACATATTGAATTTAATTTTTATTGACACTTGGACCTTCCTCCCAGCTTTCTTTAATTAGGTCCAACATGGCCCTCAGCATCCTGCAGAATAATAACTCAAAAGGGGAAAACCCTGTGGAGGCTTGGGGCACCTTCCGCACTGCAAATAACAGGGGTCTAGCCACTTATCCCATGCATCCTAGTGTTTTCTGGCAGCCCATGTGTCCAGCCTGGAGTATCACCTCCTGATGGGTCCTCGGCACTCCTGCAGCATCCGCTCCGAGACTGCACTATCCTACATTATCCTCTCTAGATGACCAGGCACAATCCCCTAGTAAAGTGTGGAGCAGCTGCCAATCAGTCCCAAACACCGCAGAGGGTTCCAGCTGAGATATGACCTCGAAACGAACACGCCACTCCTGAGCGCTCACACTGTCAAAAATGTTAGCCTGCTCAATAATGTGGCAAAACCTTCTTTAGTATCCCCCCCTTAAATTGATATACAGAGCCATGAGTTTAAGCTGACAAACAAAATAATCTTACCACTTTTGAACACTTTTTGCATAATATTTTGTTATGCAGCGTACAATATATTTTTTTATTTATTTTATCATTATTCTTCTGCCTTTTCCCTGCAATATTTTTTACGTGCCAACCCCTTGTGCCCAATATTAGGAACAATTAAGTCAAAATGTTTGCCTATGCCTGCATTTGCGCATAAGAAAGCTTTCAGAGTGTGATGATTCAGGGTTGCATTACACATTTTAGGATTTAAGAAAGCACTTGGCCAAAAACTCAAAGCAGGTCAAATATTCCGGTCAAAGAAAATGGATTATGATTTTTTTTCCTTTTACTATAACAGGTTTTGCCTATCCTGCCACTGCAGCAGAGATGTCCTTCAGGGGAGTTCACTTACAAAGTCATGGGTGTTCTGAGTACAATTCATTCCAGTTGGCTGCAGTGTCATCTTTGCCAGCAAATGGAGCGTGAGTAAAACTGTAATTTCCCTTATTGACCATGTTTTTTTATTTTTTTTTACAGTCATGTAGAACTCGCTAATCATTACTATCTGTGGTCCAAATGAACGGTTTCTCCCGGCCACGAAGAGTGGACTGTGTGGCAGCAAAGCCTTTCTGCTGCCTGTCAGTGTGTGTGTGTGGTAACTCAAACAAGTCTTGAGTGAAAGCACACTAACTGAACCCATGCGTTAAAAAGCAGTGATGATAGGCTAACATTATAGGCTAAGCCAAAATACCAATCAATCAATCAATCAATCAAATTTTATTTACATAGCCCACATTTACAAATCAATTTTGTCACATAGGGCTTTACAGGGTTGGTAACATCCTCTGTCCTTAAACCCTCAGCCCGGTTAAGGAAAAACTACCGAGGGAAAAAAAACCCCTTTTAACAGGGAAAAAAAAAGGGTAGAAACCTTAGGGAGAACCACAGGAGAGGGATCCACTCCCTGGACGGACAGACAGTGCAATGGATGTTACCAGAGCATAAAAATACAATAAAATAAAACAAGTACAAAGGTACAACACATAGTCAAATTTTAAAAGCTTCAAGTAGCTGTTATGTAGTTATTTGAGGCTATGATCCTGGTCATCATACTACTGGTCCTCCTAGTCCTGGATGTCCTAGTCGTGGCACCGGCTCATTCGTGTCGTGGCATTTTCCCATTCATGAGCAACAGGAATGGGAAAGAGAAACAGAAAAAACAGTACTTTAAAACAGATTTCAATAGATTGGGGGAGAGAGTGGAGTAGAGTCAGACAGGGACGAGGAGGAGGGAGGAGGGGTGCCCAGACCATGCGCTCATTCTAAATGCATGATGAGAGCCCCCCACCCCAGCATTTAAAAACCTATAGCAGCTGGGTGTAAACTACAGGATTGGTGTTAAACATTCAAAAAGTTCCCATAGGCGACATTGAATAGATGAGTTTTTAGTCTCACCTTAAAGACGAGACCGAATCAGAATCCCTGACATGAAGCGGAAGCTGATTCCACAGAAGAGGGGCTTAGTAGCTAAAGGCTCTACCATCTGTTCTACTCTTAATAATTTTGGGAACCACTAATAGACCCGAATCTAGTGATCGATGTGGTCTGCTAGGTTTATAGGGGGAGAGTAGGTCCTTGATGTACGAAGGGGCCAGATTATTTAGGGCCTTTTAAGTTAATAGAAGAACTTTGAAATCAATTCTACTTTAAATTGGGAGCCAGTGCAGGGAGGCTAAGATGGGAGTTATGTGCTCCCGTCTTTTGGTTCCAGTGGACCAGTTGAAGGTTCTTTGAGGACCTGAGGGAAATTCCTGATAAAAGAGAATTGCAGTAATCCAACCTACAAGTATTTAAGGCATGGATTAGTTTTTCTGCATCTTTATGGGATAGAATATTCCTAATTGCCTTAATATTACGTAAATCGTAGAAGGCAATTCTGCAAATTTGTTTAACATGTTCGTCAAAATTTAAGCTATTATCGAATAACACCCCCAGGTTCCTGACAGTAGAGCGGGAGTGTTGAATATTTCCGTCCAGGTTTAATCCCTGGATGAACACTGGATCAGTGCGTTTTTGCCCTAATACTATAACCTTGTTTTTTTCTCCATTTAGAAGCAGGAAATTTTCTGTCATCCATGTCTGGATGTCTTTAAAACATGACTGAAGCCGAGGGATGTTGTTTGGGTCGTCAGGCCTTGCAGATAAATACAACTGAGTATCATCTGCATAGCAGTGGAAATCTATATTATGTTGTCTAATAATTTTGCCTAGAGGAAGCATATACAATGTAAAAAGAATTGTCCCGAGTACAGAGCCTTGTAGAACTACGCATCCAACTCTAGTGTGTTCAGAGGAGTCCTCGTTTATTTGAACAAATTGGAACCTATCTGTTGGATAGGATTTAAACCAAGCAAGTGCAGTTCCTTTGATCCCAACATCATACTCTAGTCTATGAAGTAGGATCCTATGGTCAATAGTGTCAAATGCTGCACTGAGATCAAGTAGGACCAGCAGGGACACAAGTCCTTTTTCTGAGGCCATGAGAATATCATTCTTTACCCTTAACAATGTGGTCCCTGTGCTGTGGTGGATTCTAAATCCAGACTGACATTTTTCAAATAGGTCATTACTATGTAAATGATCACACAATTGTGCAACCACAACTTTCTCTAAGAGTTTGGGGATAAATGGAAGATTAGAAATTGGTCTATAGTTTGATAAAACACTTGCATCAAGGGTAGGTTTTTTAAGTAGGGGTTTAATTACTGCTACTTTGAAGGCCTGAGGAACATAACCACTCAGAAGCGAAATATTAATTTGATTTAATGTGACATCGCCATGCTGTGACAGAGAGTCTTTAAAGATTGGAGTTGGTATGGGGTCCAATTGACATGTAGTGAGTTTGGAAGAGGAAACCAGTGAGGTCAACTCAGGGAGGGTTATAGGACTAAATTCCTCCAAGGAGAAAACTGGGGCCACCACTGGTTTTATTATTATTTGTGTAGGTACATTTTCAGTTTGAATGGGGAGAAGCAGATTAATTCTACCTCTGATCTTTTTAATTTTATCATTAAAAAATTGGTTAAAGTTGTCACTAGTCAGAGATAGAGGGATCAATGGATTTATTGCTCTATGATTCTCTGTCAGATTGGCGACAGTGCTGAACAGGAACCTGGGATTGTCTTTATTATTTATTATTTTATTTTTATTATTTATTTTATTTTGCTTTTTGTCATGTCTTGCCGGTAGTCCCAATGTTTGTCCACCAGATAGTGGCATTTTCCGCCCTTGCCGGTCATGTGACCACACGGGTGTTCCTCGTTGTCTGGCAGCTTCTCTAATCGCCTGTGTATTTAAACCCCTCTGACTGTGTGAGAAGCTGCCAGACCGTTTTCCTTGTTGTCCTGATGCCTGGTCCTGATCCTGCCCTTGTTTCCGATCCTGTCTTTGTTTCCTCGTCCCTCGGTCCTGTGCCCTGCTCTGTATTGCTCACGGTTTTGTACCCTGTTTTTTCTCATTCTTGTTTTGGCGTTACCTTGTCACTTTCTCCGTTGGTAGGTTCTTGGTTTTTCCTAAGTTAAAACCTTGTTTTTCCTTTTCTAGTTTTTTCCCTGTGGTTACCTTCTAGCGGTTCCAGGTTGATTTTGTTTGGTGTATCTCTTCTATTATTTAGTTCATGTTTTTGTTTGTTACTTTCCTGCGAGACTGAGTCCCAGGTTTTTGTGTTATCTTACGTTATCACGTTTTCTCCTGCGGCGACCCAATTGGTCCCAGGATTTTGTTTCTGTTCGTTTCTCTAATAAATTTTCTGAATTCAACACCACTCCCGAGTTTGGCTTTTGGGTCATTACACTTTTTTTATACATGTCAAAGCTGTTCCTCCACGTGACTTGGTTATTATCATTGTGTGTGGAACGCTATAGTCTTTCTAATCCCCGTGTTTCGAGCTTTAAGGCCCGAGTTCGGGTATTGAACCACGGAGCTAATTTCTTATTAGAAATGGTTCTCTTTTTGAGAGGGGCAACAGTGTTTAGCACTGTTTGTAGAGCTGAGTTTGTATTTTCAACTAAAGTATTAAACTGTGAGTGGGAAAAAGTTTTACAATTTTCCTCTGAGTAACTGAGACATGACTGGAGGGCAGGTGAGAGCTGTTCTTTAAATTGTGTGACCAAACTGTCTGACAAAGAGCGACTGTAATAATATTGCTGATTTGGTTTAGTAACATTTCGAATGTTAAATTCGAAAGACAGCAGACAGTGGTTGGATATCAATGGATTGTGGTCAAATATTTCCAAATTTTGGGTTTCAATTCCATACGCTAAGATCAAGCGTGTGGTTATGATGGTGGGTTGGTTTGTTGACCACTTGGTTGAAGCCAAATGAGTCGAGGACTGATGAGAAAGCTAAGGTTGCTAAGGTTAGCATTAGGAACACCAACATGAATATTAAAATCACCTACTATGATGATTTTATTGGAGCACAGAACCAGCTCTGCTAGAAATTCTGGGAATTCGCTTAGGAATTCTGAATATGGGGAGGGTGGGCGATAAAGAATTGTAAAGAGGGGATGATTTAGTGAATTTGTAGCCGAATCTAAAGAACTGAGAACAAGGTACTCAAAAGATTTATAAGTTCCTGTAGGCCGAGGGTTAAGTGGGATATTACGATTGAAAATTGCAGCAACACCCCCACCTCTGCCTTGTCCTCTAGGGATATGGACATTGGAGTGGGTGGGGGTGTTGCTTCATTAATTGTAACAAAATCATCTGATTTAAGCCATGTCTCAGATAAAAAGAGTAGATCAAAAGCATGATCATTGATCAAATCATTTATTAATAAGGATTTATTTTTTAAGGATCTAATATTTAACAGACCGCACCTAATCACTGTGTTTTTCCCTGGTTCTGTTTTGAGTCAATGATGAAATGTTAATTTTAATGAGATTAGTATGATCTACCCCTCTTCTGTTTCTCCGTATGAATTTATACATGTGAGCCCTAATTGTTGGTATAGTGTTGAAGTTCAATGGAAGTTAAACACTATCCATTTGGGGTGACATGCCAGCAGGAAGCTGATTCACAGAGACGTGTGTAAGACAACAACTCTGTCTGCTGGTCTGGACTCTTTGGCGTCATGTTGTTTTTATTAAAATATTTGATATATTCTTGGAAATTAATTTAGCTCCATCCAGGGTGGGATGGATGCCATCCCTCCACATCAGACCAGGTTCGACCCTAAAACTTTGCCAATTGTCTTTGAAGCCCACATTATTAGCAGGACACCACCTTGACAACCACCTGTTGAATGACGACATATGGCTGAACATGTCATCATTCGTCGTGTTTGGTAGGGGACCAGAGAAAAATACGGAGTTCGCAATCATTTTGGCAAACGCACACACCGACTCAATACTAGTTTTTGTGAATTCCAACTAATGAAGCCGGATGTCATTACTGCCGACATGAATTATAATTTTACTAAACTTATGGTTATTTTTAACTTCAACTTCAACTTTTATTTATTTAAAATGCCAAGTCACAACAGACGTCATCTCAAGGCACTGCACAAAACATCCAAACATTGGAGCAACAATTTTCAATAAGGGAGAATAAACCCCCTGCCCTTATAGACCCTCACACAGGCTGAGGAACGACTCCCAAAAAACCCAGACAGGGAAAAAAGGAAGAAACCTCAGTGTGATCGACAGTGGAGGGGATCCTCACCCAGGACGGGCAGGCGGACGAACTAAACAGTGACAGAATAATATAGAAAGTTCTCCCATTGCTTTAAGTTTTAGGTTCATAAGGTCCTTCATTCGCTGAGGTAAATCAATAATGTCCTGGGTCCAGATCTCGGCAAGCAGGGTCCTTGTGGAGTTTGATGGAGTCCGGAGTCCAGCCCACGCCAGTGCGAATCTATAGAACAGACAGAGACTCCGGGGACGTGAGGTCTATTGCAATGTTTGAAAGAAGAATAAGGAGACATTGAAAAATTAGGAGGGGGAAAGAGATAGAAATAGAGGATAGCAACAGAGGACTCAGTGTGCCACAGGACTGCCCCACGTTCCCAGCCTGCAACAGGATATCTAGAACCATTAGGTCCAGCCATAGGCCTCACACAAGGTCTACGACTGGATCTACTGGCCATTATGGGCACTGTCAAATAGAAAAGTCTTCAATCTAATCTTGAAGGTAGAGATTGTGTCGGCCTCCCGGACTAGGACTGGCAGCTGGTTCCAAGGTAGAGGGGCCTGATAACAGAAAGCTTTGGCTCCAAATCTAGATTTGGAGATTTGTGGAGACCACAAGAAAACCTGCTCCTAAAGAACGAAGAGTTCTAGTGAGTTGATTGGGTTGTATCAACTCCACTATATAGGAGGGTGCCAGCCCATGGAGGGCCTTAAAGGTAAGCAATAGGATTTTATACTGTATTCTAAAGCGAACTGGAAGCCAATGAAGAGAGGCGAGGACCTGGGAGATATGGTCTCTCTGCCTAGTTTTAGTCAGAACACGAGCTGCCGTGTTCTGGATAAGATGCAGAGTTCTCAGAGAGCCGGCCGCACATCCGGCTAATAACGAGTTGCAATAGTCCAGCCTTGAAGTAACAAAGGCATGGACCAGCTTCTCAGCTGCATCAAAGGGAATTATCTGCCTCACTTTCCTAATGTTACGTAGATGAAAGTAGGCAGTCTTAGACACATTTTTGATATGGGATTTGAAAGAGAGCTCCTGGTCAAAAATAACACCTAGGTTTTTATCAGAGGTGTTAGAGACCGTGGTTAAACTATATTCAGATGCTATTATGTCAGATATAGAGTCCCTTACATGTTTTGGACCTAGAACCAGTAACTCAGTTTTGTCGGAATTTAGCAACAAAAAGTTGTGGGTCATCCAGGTCTTTATGTCATCTACGCAGGATTTAAGCCGCTGTAGATGATCTTGTTCACCAGCCTTAATAGATAAATATAGTTGAGTGTCATCAGCATAACAGTGGAAGTCAATTGAATGTTTTCTGATGACATCGCCTAATGGGAGCATATTGAGGGTGAACAAGATTGGACCAAGCACTGATCCCTGCGGGACACCAAGGTTGACCCTGGTGCGGGGGGACTGAGAATCATTAATTTGAACAAACTGATATCGGTCAGTTAAGTTCGACCGAAACCATTGTAGGGCAGTGCCACTGATTCCAAGCAGGTTCTCCAGCCTCATCAACAGAATCTGGTGGTCGACTGTATCAAATGCTGCACTCACATCTAACAATACTAGCACCGAGACAGAACCCTGGTCTGAAGCCATCAAAAGGTCATTAGTGACTCTGACCAGAGCAGTCTCAGTTCTGTGGTTAGCTCTAAAGCCTGACTGGAAGGTCTTACATAGATTGTTGCAATTTAGGTAATCAGAGAGCTGGTCAGCAACAACTCTCTCTAAGATTTTAGATATAAAAACCAAATTGGAGATGGGCCTATAATTTGCTAGGACCTCTGGGTTCAGGGAGGGTTTCTTAAGAAGTGATTTAATTTAGCCAGCAGTTTCAAATTGGATTCTATGTCGCCCGCTCTGGCCCCTGGAACGCATTTAATTTTGGTCGCTGGTGCCGTCAACTTTTGACATTTCTTAATACAGAATCGCCAAGTTTGATTATTGAATTGCCCGTTATTGAATTGATTATTATTAGAGTTTGATGATTAAGAGGAGGCAAACGAATTGTGTGTATGAAGCGGTTGGTGGCGAACTGGGGACTTCGGAAAGCTATTACGCGTTTTGCTGTGGACTGTCACCCACTTACCCTGGATTCCCGGCCGCTCCGTAGGAGCTGCTGGAGAGGCCGAAATCGTGGAAACTTTGGGGAGAGATGGGACCACCCGTGTTTTAACAGCTCCTGTTGCCACAATTTTCGCATATGACAAGTCGCCAGCACTAGTTGCCAGCGACTTAGTCTCTATACTAGGGAGCTGCGCCTCCAATATATCAGCTAATGGAGCTAATACTCCATTATCCGTAAAAGCTGCAGAGGAATAACTAAACATCATACATTGAGCGCATGCCAGGGCCAGGGAGTGAGACGTAGAGGTGCAAATAGTGGTCATATTGTGAGTAAGTGGGCAAATACTGTAGGAGAATGAATGGGAATACTTAGCTTCGGGTCAGCAGAGTCGAGGGTGGAGCTATCCTCTCGTCGGATAAAAACGGATCGTCGGATGGATGTTCGCTGTTGGTGTCAACCGATAGCCGTTGATTGCCATTGAGCGATAGCCGTTCAAAATAAACGAAAATGAAGCTCAAATATTCTTTTAGAAAATATTTTGAGACCGCAATTCAACACCAAATGTTTTCTGACAGGTGAAAAGCCGGATATGTTGACGCCCTTTAGTCTCAAAATACGAAATAGAAAGACACAGAGGGCTCCGCAAATAAGTCTGACCGCTGCCGACAAGAGTCTCTTGTGTCTAAATACATATCTAAATACATACACATTAATCTAATCACATCTATCTAATCACAAACTACATACATACACTACTACTATACAATATTTCCATCAAAATACTGTGCTAATTAATAATAGTTTAAGTCTTGATTTTACTCATTCAATAAATATGAATATTAATAAATAGTTAATAGTTAGTTTGTTTTTCATATTAATAATTGAAGACTGCTTTTAACTGTAGGCTGCGTGATTGTATTATTATTGAGGTTCAAAGAGGACTGCATTTCATTTTCATACTAAGGTCTGAAATTACAGGAGGCCTTTGATGCCCTTACCATTTAGTTTTTTCTTTCTCTTGCGAAGCAAAAAACATAAAAAAAAAATAATATTGTAATGGAAATTAAACTTGACGCGCCAAATATTGCACAGCAGTGTAGTAACCCAGCCACTAGGGAGCACAAGCCAGTGTTTTTTAGTGCCGCTCCCAAGCCCCGGTTAAATGGTGAGGGTTGCGTCAGGAAGGGCATCCAGCGCAAAAACATTTTTCCAAATCTATGATGCGAGACAACAAAAATATTTCCATACCGGATCGGTCGAGGCCCGGGTTGACAGGGTGAGATGGAAATTGTTGACTCGCTGTGGCAACCCCTGAAAAACAGGATAAGCCGAAGGAGGAAGAAGAAGAGTGTGGTCACGTGGTGTATCATTCTCTCCAGGATGCACTGCAGGGAAAACAAACATTTATTCATTAATGCTTGAGCTCATGGTGCTTAGTTTTTTAATAATAAGTTATATAGCTAATTTACTGAGAGCCTATGTTGCCTTCATATTAGTTTTATTTTTATATAAGGCTCTAAATTTCTTGCGGCTCCAGACTTGTATGGTTTCTGTTTTTTTGGGCCAATATGGCTCTTTGAACAAGACCCACAGAGATTGTCTGATTTTGATTGTCTGACCTCCTTTATTTTATCTATATATCATTATATCGCATTGAATTACATTTGTCGGTCACTTTTATTCAAAGCAATTCTGGCAACAGGCCTGACATGTATGATTGTAGAGTGTAAGCAGTTGCATCCTATCATCGGACTGTATAATGTTAATGTTGTATAATAAGACAAACATTTTTTGTCCAAAGCAGCCTTAATTCTTTGGAAATAAATCGAGTAAAAGTCAGTGAAAATAAATGAAAGCATGGTGAGTGAGAGAAAATTTCATATTCACATTTTTTAGGATAGAAAGATAGGATAGAAAGTTTTTTTAAGAGACAAAGTCAAGTACTTCTTGAATGAAGAGTGAAGGACCCTGCTATTGTGGCAACTGGAATATTGTTTCACCACAAAAAAAAACAAGGTGGAGAATGAGCAAAGTCCCCTTTTGTAAGGGGAGGGCAAGGCAAGTCAATGATCATGTAAATGAAAAGTATTGTACTTAGTTGTACCACTCCCCCCTAAAAGGTGTGACCAAAACTATTCTTTACACTTTTGTCTAGGGGACTAGGTAGTGGTCTTGAGGAGTACTACTATTGTTCCCTCTTACATCAACCAGAAAGTGATGAGGGTCCTCAGATGAAGAAAGAAATTACTTTAACTCCAAAAAAAGTTGCTTGCAATTAACTATGCACAAAGACTAAAACACCAACAATTAAAGATCTATGGATGTGTGCAATGCAGGATTCCAAGGAGAATGCTGGTGAACAAGAAAGACTGACTTGCCTATCTCCAGTAAATCATCACATTTGGAATATTCCCATTCCCATTTTATTGCACCATTGTGTAATAAAACAACTGTTTAATTATTTTACATCCACACATTACTGGAAACATGTTTGTGCATTAGTCATTAAATAGTGTGTCTTTGTTGTGAATATCACTCTGATGACTACTTGGTTTTTACATTACTAGTCATTTGTTGGCATTATGTACGCTGTAGACAACAGATACATTGTTGTCTATGCTGTCCCTATGATGACCTCATCACTGATTCTGCCTATCCTTGTCACTCCTAAAGAGAATCTTAGCACCTTTAACTCTTAGTTGACACTATTCTCCATCATCTCCAGTGCTCTGAACAGTTGCTCCTCCTGCTTTTTCTTCACCTTTGCTTTTTTTAACCTCACCATTTTGCTGTTCTCCCTTTCATTCACTTGTACTCTGTTTTACTACAACTTACCTTCAAAGATCTAAAGCTTTTACTTTAATTCTTTTTCATTTCTAATTCTTTTTTTAGGGTGGCTTATCAAGATGGCTTTTATGGCACGGAAATCTACGTGAGTACAGTTTTTTATATTATTTCATTTTCAGACAAGAAAACCTAAGAGAGACAAAAAGCGACACAAGCCACAGGAGACAATTCAAAATGTATTTTCCTCTTCTCTTGCCTTCAACACCAACTTCCAATGCACTTTGTTTAAGTTATTCTCTATCTCTTACCAGTATGTCCACATTGTAGTACGACCTGAAATTCTCCAAACTACTATTACTACTACTATTTGTCAATTTGTGATTGTTTTCATACAGTCCATTCCAAATAATTATATCTTCGCCTTTTATATACATTCAGTATCAGTAGTATCAGTTTCAGTATTTTCTTATAAGCCAACCCGTTCAGCTGTGCTGTGACTTACTTTTGATATTATTGATATTATTCTGTCAAAAATGACCCTTGACACTCAATTGATATGTTGCATTTAGACCAGGGGGGTCACGTAATTATTACCATTGGGCCACATCAACAAAACAATTTCCTTGAAGGGCCGGTTGCATTTGGAAGACTATAGATGTAACTACTTCAATACATATTTATAAATGTTACTGTAGTTTTTTTTTTTTTTAAATAACAATATTGTGTTATAACACCTTTTAGGAAATTAGTTAGGAAATTCTGCCACATTTATGTTATAAAATGCTTTGCAAGATCCTGTGGGCCCTACAAAATGGCGGGCCACATTTGGCCTTGAGTTTGACACATATGATTCAGACCATCACCAAAGGGAACACTGGGCAGCTTCCGACAGGTGCCACTGCCATGACCAGTGCACCTCAGTGGCAACTTGATGGCAGACCTAAACCTGAATGCCTGCTTGGTCCTCCCCCCAATGTAGAGGTCTACACACTCCTCACGACACTGTCTTTGAATTTTGTCTTTGGGGTGAACCACCTTCTGTCTCAGGCCTGGTTTAAAATGTACATAGATCTGATGCTGATTGAACATCCGCCTCAGTTTCACAGAGACCCCTGTGTTACAATCTTTTACTCTGTAGGAGGTAACAAAAAGACGCAAATGTCCATAAAGCAGGTGTCTAGGGAAATTTATTAACACAAAGAATATTATGAAAAGCTATTTTGAATTGAGTTTATCAAAGTAGTAGCGCAACCAAGACAATGTGGGTAGGTAAGCCACCCTGGCTCCATCAGAAGAGAGTGAGCAGTCTGCCTGGCACAGGTTATAAAAGGTTGGCTCCGCCCCGCTGGATAGCAACACCTGAAGATAATAAGGAAGACAGAACAAAAGAAACAGGAGGGAAACTATGCCACTAACAGGAAACACAGGGACATAACACCCTGTGACTAATGGAATGATGACATTACCCTCACTGTTGTCCTAATGACCCATCAGTACCCACCCAATGAATAGGATCCCACTTCACAGGTAACCCCAGGTCCACCTAACTGGAGGGACCTGAAACACCCCCTTCTTCCGTCTCAGATATAGATATAGATTCTATAGGATATAAATTCTGTTACCACCCACTGACAGTTAGAACTGAAGATCTATATCAATTTACTTTTTATATTTATTTTCTAAAAGAGCAGACCTTACATAAAAGAAGAGTTGTAGCAAATAAGCTGTTAAAATGTTCTTTCTTACTATTGCTTCCTTTTTTGTTCTCATTTATGTACAGGGTGGATATGCAACTTACAGATTTGCCCAACCTACCACTCCTGGTTACAGTGATTGGTGAGTTTCCAAGCAACACGGTTAAAATGTAAATGATCTACTCCATGTACAGTACTTGTTTAAATGTGGTCTGTGGTCTTACAGTTAGACCTCCAACCTTCAACTGCGATGAGTGATGGGCATCACAGCTGAACAGGTCTTAAGCACACTAGAGGCTCCCTGGACCAACAAAAATATACTACACTAATAAATAATAATTTAACTCCTAATTTGTTAGTTTATTAATATTTAATAACATAACATTTTGTTTTCTTCTTCTCATTGTTAATAAATACACCAAAAACCTATATTTTTTATTACTTGTATTTCTATGATTGGATCAATTCAACATTGCATCATTCTCTCTAGGATGCGCTGCAGGGAAAATAAACATTTAATTATTAATGCTCATTTTGTATTTGTACCCTACTTAGTCATTTTAATAGTCAATTTTTTGAGACTACAGACTGGTATGGTTTCTGCTTTTTTATGGCTCTGAAGACAATTTGGGTTGCCGATCTCTGTCTAGTGGTTAGGATTCATAGTTTTCACCCAGTGGAAATAAGTCCTTCCTTAATTTCCTGAGAGATAACTAAAGTTCTATTTATTTACACTGTAAATATATTTGGAAATTACATGCAGTTGTTGCAACACTCAGCTCAACAGTGGGTGTGTGGTTATTTTGGGTTTTAAACCTATGACTTAGTAAATCTGATGTTTAGGGGCTATCTCTTAAAATCACACCTGTATGGACTGAACTCCGGAGTGATGCATTAAACATGATCACCATGTCTTCTATCAGTAGACTAGGTGTGTCAAATATGTGTTAAAAAGTTAACATAATTGCATAATAGTCCATTATTTTCCAGGGGATTAATAAAGTTCTATTTATCTATAATTTTGTGTGCTTTCCCTTCTCAGAAATGTAATATTAATGTTTTTTTTCATATTAAACATACTTTAGATTTGTGTAACAAAGGAACAACGAAAGCCTAATACACAAACATGAGAGAAATTTATTTTTAAAATAGCACACATCAGTAGTATTTGTTGCATATCTTTATCTATAGCCTTTTAAGTCTTTTTAATGTAAATCTTTCTTTCAGCCAATAACAAATAATGCTAAATATTTGTCTTATAATATATATGGCCATACATAGTACACATACTGTATAATGTAGCATATAAACGTCCTGGTCAATAACAATTATATATTTATTTCTTCTTCTCTTTGCCTAAAAACTTCATCTCCATGGTCTCGCCCAATAAAATTAGCTGATTCTAATTCAAAAACTTTCTTGCTGATTTCGCTCGACACCAAAGCTCTTTTTCTCAATTCCATGCTCCTTTTAACAACTTGTTCTTGTTTTTTTAACCCAATTGCTGCTTATCCTCCAATTTGCATATGATAATTAAATTAAAAGATGAGAAAGTAAATGTGAAAATTACATCTTTTTGAATAGGTCTGTGGATTAGATATTAATAAATTCAATGAAATAAAAACTGAAGTGATTGTCATGTCAGGTAAAAATCAATTTATATAAAAGTGGCACCAGATCTTTGGTGATGCTCATTTTCTACAGCAGTGAATTTCCCCAACTTTCAAATCAAAAATATTGGAAAGTATTCACAGCGCTTCACTTTTTCCTCATTTTGTTATCTTACAGCCTTATTCCAAAATTTGTTCCTCAAAATTCTACACACAACACCCCATAATGACAATTTGTAAAACGTTTTAGAATTATTTGCAAATGTATTTAAAAAAAAAGAAACAAGAAATCACATGTACACATGCGCTGTGAATACTTTCCAGATGCACTGTTTACACCTGTTTTTTATCCAAAACATCAATAGAAGTCTAAAGCATGAAAAACGTGCCAGAAAATACAGAATTATTTATCTTATGAGATGTGCAGGACAGAGCAGTCATTTCAAATTCACCTCCCTTAACATGTAGCCTATACTGAAGACAACAAAAAGGTTTCAACCCTAAAAGAGTTGAATGTAACTGACTGCATTGAAGTTTTGGTTACACTCCCCACATAACATGAAAGCATAGAGTAGAGATTTAAAATAAAGTTTGCAGGTCAGCAACTAAGCATTTGTTAATAACTGTCTTTTCCCCTTGCATCTCGCAGCTACAGCAGATTCTATGCAGCAGCTAACCCCTAACGCCACACAACATATAGTGTGGAAACAATGGTAAGTGCATAAGACGACAGATTTGCTTTTTACCGGTCTGTTTGATGAGAGACAGCACACTAACACACATAACACAGTGACAGGAATTAAACCATCACTTTCTTCATTGTCCTTTGCTTGATGCTTATGTTAGAACTTAGCTTTGGTTTATTTTCCCAATTGCAACATTACTACATTACTAAGAGGTGCATGGCATCATGGACACACTTAGTGTCTTACAAAAAAGGTGGTCACACTCTCTTCCAATCTCAAATGCATCGAAACTGAACTGAGCACTAAAATGAGTATGCTTCAAGTACAAACATTGCGTATGCCTTAAAAAGTTACATACGCCTAAAAAAAGTTGTTTAGGTCTTCTTCCATGCTTAAGTTCAGATGTCTTGATAATGAAATTAGCATAGAATTGCGAAATTATAGTAGCTCCAGAACGGACATACCAGACATGGGGACTTGAGTCGCATTTAAGTCGCACAAACAAAGACTTGCGACTTGACTTGAAACCTGCCGTGTAGGACTCGAGACTTGACTTGGACTTTGGTGTTATGACTCGCTAGTCATAAAGTCCATAATCAAGGAATTATCTATTTTATCAATTAACTTCTCTCACTTTTTTTCGATGTGTTTCTCACCGCTATGGAAAAAGCGCAGGCACAGGTAGATTACTCCCTTATGGTGCGCTAAGGTTTGTAACGCATGTGTGCTGCCTCAAGTTTAGGTTTCATATCACAGTGACCATGGCAGCGGTAAGCCAGACTGGAGGGATTCCTTTTGTCATTGCATTTGCTTATCCTGTAGTATTCACAAAATACATTGTTCAAGCTTAAAGCTTTTGTGATGTTTCTTCACATTGCACATGCACAGTACATTGTTTTGATCAACTTTGATGGTGTAGTGTGCAATAACATATTATAGGCCTGTAGTATAGTACAGTACTCTACATACTTTTATCTTAAACAACACAGCAATGCAGTATTATTTTGGATAGCGTCTAATATCAAAAAACAGCTATTTGAGACTCGAGACTTGACTTGCCAAGTTCATATGCTCCATAAGGCAAAGTCCAGGGTCCAGATCAGATAGTAGGGTGCTAGGGGGCCAAAGATGTGCAGGCAGAGTCCTGTGTCAGGCCTAGGGCAATGGGATTCTTGGGAAAGAATAAAGACTACGGGGACCTTGCGTCCCCGGCAAGAGGTGTTAAGTCTACCACAAATAATAGATAGTAGAATAGAAAAGTTGAATAATGAATAGAAGGGAGAAAGAGATAGTGGGCAACAATGGGGCCCAAATGGGGTCTACGACTGGACCCGTATGCCACCATGGGAGCAGTCAAAAAGAAAACCCCTAAGTTTACTTTTAAAAGTAGAGACTGCATCTGCCTCCCGGACTAGAACTGGCAGCTGGTTACAAAGTAGAGGGGCCTGATAACAGAAAGCTTTAGCTCCAAATCTAGATTTAGAGATTCGTGGAACCACAGGAAGACCAGCTCCTATAGAACCAAGAGTTCTAACAAAGGCATGGACCAACTTCTCAGCTACATCTTGGGGAAGTATCTGCCTCACTTTCCTAATGTTGCGAAGATGAAAGTAGGCAGTCTTAGAGATATGTTTAATATGTGATTTGAAAGAAAGCTCCTGGTCAAAAATAATTCCTAGGTTTTTAACGGAGGTGTTGGAGGCAGTGGTTAAACTATTATCAGATGCTATTATGTCAGACATAGAGTCCCTCACATGTTTACATGTTACATCAGTCTTATCTGAATTAAGTAACAAAAAGTTACGGGTCATCCAGATCTTAATGTCATCTCCACAGGATTTAAGCCACTGTAGATGATCTTTTTCACCGGCCTTAATTGATAAGTATAATTGAGTGTCATCAGCATCCGCAACAGTGGAAGTCAATTGAAAGTTTCCTGATGACATCACCCAGAGGGAGCATCTAAAGGGTGAACAAGATTGGACCTAGCACTGATCCCTGTGGGACACCAAGGCTGAATCCGGTGCGGGGGGACTAAGTATTATTAATCTGAACAAACTGATATCGGTCAGTTAAGTACGACCGAAACCATTCTAAGGCAGTGCCACTGATCTAAGATCTAACAGGACTAGCACTGAAACAAAACCCTGGTCAGACGCCATCAGAATGTCAGATCAGTTACTTTTTTCTAATTAATTATCTTCTCCTCTTTTCCCCTTCCCAGTAAATACAAACAAGGAGGAACACAACGATGGATAGAGATGATCACTAACAGGAGGTGAGGGCAAGATTGAAGACAAAACAAGAAGAGCCTACCTTGTCAGGAAGCGTGACAACCAGCCAAGAGCATTTTATTAAAATGGCCTGGTACAAAAAAATAATGAAGCAGAGACGGAATCATATGTTTATATTGTAATACTAAATTTCTTCTGGGTGAAGTTGAAGATGGCTTGTATCTTTTGTATTTTTTTTTTACTTCTGTTTTTTTTTTTTTTTTTTACTCTTTTCACCCACCTTGGAAGGAAATCTTTTTCTACCTCTTTCCCGGGCCTCTGAAGTGACTGTCAGTGTACTCCCTGTATCTAAATGCTACAATGACAAAACGTGCAGCTGTATTATAATGAAACTATCTCTAACCTACATTTAAGATGTTTTTATTGGAACAGTTCCCATTACATACCCATTAGTGGTTAAGCCACCGGTTCGCAATATGGGGAGTGCAGTATGCAAAGACCATCAGCTTAACAAGTAAGAACCTCACAAAATGCAGACATCATGTTGGAGAGAGTTTTTCTAATTCTCTACCCTATTCCTGGACTGTAAATTGCAAAACCAGGCAAGTATGCCTGTATGTATGTAAAGTATTCCTTTTGGCTTTCAGTTTGAAAATAACAACCATGTACATTTTCAGTGGTGCAGGAGTTATAGCAGATGCTGGTACACAAGCTTGGTTCCCCAATTCACAACTGTCATGGTTAAAATAACAAACATTAAATTACTTGTATTTCAATTATGGATGTCTAATATTAACATTTACGGATACCAATATTAACCGATATTGTCCAAACACTTCATACCCGATACCAATATGAACTGATACCGATATATGCAGGTGATTTCTCCTGAATTTGTGTAATACCAGACTAAATGTAAACAAGAAATGTCTAGTGTTGGACAGAATAACTTTCCAAAAACATGTATTAACATTATAAACCTGGCTTATTCAGCCCTCACAACAATAGGCAAAATAAATGGGCACAGATAGGAACAACTGCAGTATAAGAGTAAAAAGCCCTCTTCAATGAGAGAGAAAAAATACATTTCAGCATCTTTCTATCTAAACGACTCCTCTCGTTGATGACATGAGAGAAGACACCGAACGGCGTTTCACTGGCAAATGTCTGAGAAATACTTATTACGAATACGAGTAGTGATGACGTTGACCAGTGAGAAACTCCAGACGTTTCGTAAAACCAGAGTCTTGAACGGGAAAGAGTGGCTGGCTCTCCAAGACGAGGAAATCCAGGAAGTTTGTATGATTTCTTTTGCTCTTTTCTGTTCTTTACCATATTTAACTCTGCTGCTGCTGCTGCTCCTGTGTTGTTGTCGTTTCACTGAGTCCATTGTTGTTTTTCTTTACTTCACTGCATAAAAACGGCTCAGGATAGTCATAGTAGTACTGACTCCCCATGAGGAAGTCCAGTGTATTTGCCAAGACCGCGGCTTTGCAGCATCAGATTTTGAATATCGGTGAAAAAAACAATACCGATATGCTCCGATACTAAAAAGGTTGATGATATCGGCACGATAATATCGGTGGACCGATGTATCGGCCATCCCTAATTTTAATATATTAGTCACATCTGAGTAGACCTTGCAAACCCAGCCAAAGGATGGAACTATGGTACTGCGTCAAATAATTACAAAAGGAACCATTTACAAAAATGTGTGTAAC
>JAFBJS010001547.1:0-17500 GCA_016785265.1 Paraplagusia blochii
ACATTTTGACAGGCATCTTTATTGTGACCTCAACTTGACGTCGTCTTGCTTGTGGATGTGTGCTGCTGTCCAGTGTCGTGTGTGTGTAACACTGTTTATTTCTCCATAAGGCAAGAAGCCCCGCCCAGCTGTCTTTTTGATTGGCTTAGCCTGAAATGTTAACCTATGTCAACCAATCATTGCTCCTTTTCAACGTATGGGTTTGGTTAGTGTGGACGGCCGTCTTTCTCTCATGACTGACAGGTAGCAGAGAGGCTGCGCTGTCCCACAGTCCTCTCTACGTGGCCGAGAGAAATCGTCCATTTTGACCACTGATAGTAACAAGTAACGAGTTCCTTTACACCACAGTAACAATAGCGCTGTTATTGAATGGGGAAAGTAACGCGTTACGTTATTGGTTACCAAGAAAAGTAATTCTGTTATGTAACAGTGTTATAAGTAATGCGTTAGTCCCATCCCTGATTATGATACTGTCTACTTACAGTATCATGTAATAATAATAAAAAAAAGTTTGCATAAATGGGTTGATATCTAACCCAAAGTGAGATGAATTGTCTTTACAGCTTTTCATTTCTGTTGAATTGAACAATACCGATCTTCAAATTCATTAACTTATTAACTTATTAATTCTTATTACATTCACATAAGAATAAAAAGTAGGAAGTAAACTGTGCTTTGGTGATTCAGAGGATTTGGACGCCTGCTGACAACTCTCTTAAGATAACAGCTGGTGAAATCCCGACAGCTCAATGGGATCACACTCAGCTTCAAGAGTTTCACATGTTGTAGCCAGGCAGAGGAGCTAAAACTCCAAGTTAGATCTTCTTCTTTGTTCAGCGATGCCTGAAAAGACTCCGTAGAAAATGTGGAAAACACTGATCTCTGTGATGACTACATCTTAAATCTATCAGGAAGAGCTGTCATACAGCAAAAAAAAAAAATGTTGTGCTCAAACAAACATGGAGACACACATACGAGACTACTTTAAAATAGTATTCAGTTCAGCAACAGTAACTCTGTGCTGCTAATTAGCAGTGGGTACATTTTGGGAAGTGAAGACAGAAGTGTTGATGTGGAGTTTGCCTTCGGTTTAATTACATATAAAACTTCCTTAAACTTTGAAACTAAGAATTTTCCCTTTATGAATTATTTTTTTTTTACATTTGTGAAAGCATAAACCGGAAAAAACAGCATCACTTACTGCACCTTTGTTAACAGTGGAATGTGTGACACAAAAATGTCACGAAATGTATTTGTTTATTTTCCTTTTAAAATTAGACCTAGTCCCTGCATAATTCATAAACTACAGAAATCATAGAAATCTTACAGAACGTTGCATTGAACAAGACACGTGCAGCTGAACAGGGGTCCCCGACATGGTCCCTGGGGACACCTTGTGTCCCCCATGGTCTATCAATAGTCCAAAAAGGGTCGAAAGGGTTCTTTGTTTTTTTGAACACAAGTTACACTTTAGCAAAAGTTATAATGGTGGTCACTAGTGGTCACTATTGTACGTCCCAGTCTGAATCAAAAGTCCTTTTACCTTAAAACTTTCCAAGAACTTTTTGATTTCTACAATTGCTCACCACCAGGAAGGTCCATGAGGGGCTGGTATGGTGCAGTGTGATTTGGGTGGTGGTCATGGAGACTGCTGCCCCGCAACTTGATTACAGATATGTAGCTGGAGATGGATGGATAGATATTCCATAACGGTTAGCTAACTTGATTTAGTTGTTTTTATGTTAATCTGTCATTTCAGTATCTAACAGGATTGATGTGATTCGCAGAATAGTCAATAATTCACAGGCTCAGAGCGCCCCCGTTCCCTGATTAAATGCTGGACATCGACATGGACATGCTGATGAGGACAAAAGGTCACATGACAAAAAAGCAGGAGGAATACTCACGAAATCCTGTTCCCAAGAGGATTAAGAACGGCAAAGAAAAGAACAGAGCAAGGAGATAAAAACAGGAACAGAATTAGAGAGAAGGTAAAAGACGGAAACACAGAGTTTGACTTTGTCCCCCTGAAATCAACATGAGGAAATCAGGCAGGAGCAGATTGTTGATAACCATACTGTAGCAGTTTGGACACTTTTTTATTTCTTTCACAGCTGATCGAAGGCAAAAAAATAACAGCTCACCATCTAATTCTAACGTTCCCTCGTGTGGCATTTTTACAAATCAAACTTTCGTATTTCAGCTCAGGCTCCTTCCCTTTTTTTTTTTTTACATATTCTTTTAGCTAATGTTATTGCTCAAACTGCAGTCTGCATATGGTGGCGTATAAAGATAATTTTCTCTTCATTCCCAGATCAGCGTTAGTAAAATAAACAGCTCCTGAGGACCAACAGCTGCTGATCCTCAGCTTTTATCTTGGTTTAAAAATAGCTAAAGTGAAGACCAACAATAGAGAACAAAGCAGGAAAGCAGTGGTGGCCTAGTGGTTAAGGAACTTACATCGACCCAAAGGGTTTCAGGTCTGAATCCACCAGCTTTACGAGGCCTATATTGGTATCATTTGAAATCAGATTCTTAAATATCGGCATATCGGGTATAGGTGGTGGCTTAGTGTTTTTTAGGAAGTGGACTTGGGTCTAAAAGGGTTCTAGGCTCAAGTCCACAAGCTGCAAGGTTACCACTGAGGTCCATTGAGCCTGGCAACTCTCCCGACCCGATGAGATTTAATAAATATGTAACAAAATCTTAAAATGCATCTGGATACCATTTATAAATGCACTCTTCTTCTTCATCTTTAAAGAACTATGGCTAGAACTGTCAGTCTGAAGAAAATTTGCATTTCTTTGATTAAATGTTATGAATCGCAAACGTCAAACAATTTTTATTGTAAGGACCAGTTATAAAATTTTGATCTTGAGAAAGACGTCAAATTCCTCAGCTGACTTTAAACATACCTGCCTATTTTCCCTTCAGTTTGTCCTACAAACAGTTTATCCTAGATCAGGCATGGACAATCTAAGGCCCGGGGCCCGATGTGGCCCGTTGAGATGTTTAATGCCCGCCAACCTTGTCTGACTTAAAATATTTATATGAATTATCATTATAATTCTGCCTTTTTCCTTTAATTTCTGCATTTGCACAAAAGATGACATAAAAATTCTTATAAAAGCTATTAAAAGTTTAGCATCTAACGTTAATGCATGTGTTTTACATGTCATTTATCTTAGTTCAACAAATGCTTAATCTTTCTGCTCTTGACCCATTTTGCTAAATGATCGCCCACCTCTGTCCTTTAGATGTCAACTGTCTACCTTTTTAAGTAACAGGCTGTAAAAGCTACTAAACTGCAGCCAGACTTAAAATGGACTATTGCAAGATGTAGTGACTTTTTTTTAACTAAGCCCAAAGGTCTTCACAGCTGATTCTTTATAGCTTTGCGAAATGAAAATCGATAAAAACCTCAAGTTTAATCTAAAGATTAAAGTAAAGATTCTGGTTGTTTCCAATTTGCAGTGAATGATCTGAAATGTGCAGCAGAAACCCAGGTGTGGACCAGTGGAACACAACCAGAGAACTTTTACTCCGACTATGTGTGTGTGTGTGTGTGTGTTTGGATGGGGCATTACTCACGCCTGCATGGTGGTGGTGGCAGTTTGAAAGCTGAACATATTTTCCTTTGGGAACCAGTTGGTCTCCTCTGCAATCAGAAAGAGAAATGATAAGTACAAGCAGAGCGGGGGGAAAAAAAAAATTAGGACAAATCTGGCACTTTTGGCACAAGTCGGTTAATCAGAATTGGGAAAGCGTGAATTTCGGGGACAGCACCAGCACTTCACAGTCCACCACTCCACAAACGGAGAGAGGGAGACACACAGGAAGAGACAGCAGCAGCGGAGAGAGACGGAGAGACGGAGATTTCAGAGCTACAGACCATCACGTCACATCTAACATCAAATACTCATTTCCCCTGAACCAGACCTGGAGAAGATATAGATTTGAAGTGCGTGTTTGTTTGGGTGAATTAACGTCCAGCAGAGTCTACACTAGACTACATTTCTAAGTTACTAGACATTGGCTGAAACCAGTGGTTCACAAAAATTTCCTCAAAATCCTGCGTCTGCTCTGTGAGTCCAGAAATGATATAGGTTCTAATTGAACCAAAAAAGTTTAGTTCTAAGAAACTGGACCTTTTCCTGGAGTTAAATGCTGATAGTCCAATCCTAGAAGAAGTCCAGTTGCTAAAAAATATAACATAATTTGGTACAATGGCTTCTGGATCACTTTGTGATATAAAAGAGAAAAAATTAAAAATAGGATTAAAAAAAGAACCTTCAACCTCTTAATCTCAGTGGCCGTGCTGGATTTAAAAAAATATTTTTGGGGGGTCATCAGAGTTCTTTGTCTTTTTTTCTCAAGGGTTGTACTAATTGTCCTGATATCACAGCCAACAATCAAATATGGTCATTAACGTCGTAATAATGGTCAATGATTAACCAGTAATGTCTTTTGTGTTCGGTCATAAAGGTTTGTGATTTTTAAAAATGGGTCGCCTACACAAAAGGTCTGGGAAACGCCGTGTTTTTAGTCTTTAAATCAGGATTGAATGTCAAACTCAAGGCCAGCGGACCACATGTAGACCATCTCATCAATTTATGTGGCCCACTAACACTTTTTTTTAAGTTAATATGACTAGAGAGCATACATTTACATTTGTTACCTGATTAAAAAAAATCATATGTTGATTCAAAACAGTTTCATGAATGTCAATCCTGTTTGGACCAGAACTTGGACTCTGTTTACATTTCGACCGATTGAGTTTGACACCACTGATCTCAAGTCACTCTACCGGACCTCAGCATGATCAGGCTGCCTCTCTGACCTGCATGTGTAAAAGAAATGATGTTTGAAGTGTGACTGCAGAAGGGAATTGCAATTTGGGAAAAAAGTTGTTGTGCTGAGATTTGCTGTCAACACCCTGGTTGATGCAACAGACGCGACTATGACAATCCTGTTCCGTCCTCTGAGTGGCTTCTTTCAAAATGATTGATTTGATTTACTGTTTTCATTCCATCTTGAGTGTTCTGCCTCCTCAGATATAAAAATAGATGTCCACCTCACTCTAATCAAATAGCACAAAATCTTTCAAAACACAGGTCACAAAGCATGACATACAAAGCCACATAAAAAAAACTAGGGCGATTCGATTCACTAGGGTTCGATTCGATTCAATTCACGATTCGCTTCGGTTTTCGTTTCAGTTTTTGTTATATCAATTATAGTTCGGTACCAACGTTATTCTCAGAAGAATCAAAGCTAAAATTGAAACTTAATCCATTTGCTAATTAAAAAAATTATTTATTTTATTTCCATCTCAAATTTACTTAAGGCAGTCATATTAATCCATCATGCATTTTTTATTTAACATGACTTGACCCAAAATTACAAGGCAAACTCTAGTTTTAGATTTTAGATTTTAGTGCCACGTTGTTTTTACATTTGTTTTACGTGCGAGTGTGTTAACCACCACACGTAACCACGTAAATATATAATCACCTGTAGTGCATGAGTTCACGTAAAGTTGTTGGGAAAAGAAGGAAAAAAAAAAGATAGATTTTTGGATTTGTGAATCGATATCGTCCTATTAACAAAAAAATCGATTAAAATCCATTTTTTTAACCCAGCCCTATAAAAATGCTGCATCTGAAATAGAGATGTAAATATCAATATTTAAATGCAAAAATGATAAGGAATAACTGGACTTTGCTTTGAGAACCACTGGCTTAACCATTTTTTTTTTTTTTTCAATTTACATAAAGTTAGTTTAGTAAATGAGCTAATGTCTGAAGATGTGAGCTTGTGAGTGACCACAACATTTCCAACCCATAAAATTCTAAATTTAGGGTCTGTGTTTTTAATTTGCTCAAAATAACAATGCAAAAGCCACGCAACATTTCATGACTTCTTAGGTTTGTCTGACAGACATAGATGGGACTGATTTTGTAAACTCAATGTGTACACTGCATAGTATGAATAAATGACACTGCTGTCTGATGAAACTACCTACCGTACTCATGTTGCACTGAATTTGTATCATTGTTTTGCATTTCAGTTGTTTAAAGTACAACTTGCAGATTTGATCCAATGACTTTTTTTGTTTAACAGCAGTCAATGGTTCAGACCCTGGTCTACTGACTAAACGTGTCTTGGAATCAAGTGTTTTTTTTTTTTAATATGACATTCAAATGCTATTTCATCTCTGGCCTGATTCCAAACCCCATCAATCCCCATTGAGCCACATTAGAGGATTTTTCCCCTTATCCCACCCTCCTCTTTGGAAATCAGCGCCTCTCCCTTCCTCTGTGTCCTCCACCTTCTCACCTCTCTCCAGCCCAGTCACCCGGTCCACACTCCACATCCGCTCTAGGCGTCTGTGATGCTTGCCTGCCTCCCGAGACGCACTCTCCAGGTCCAGAGAGCCCTGACTCCGTGAGGGGACGCTGCTGCACGAGTCGCAGGCCAGGCCGCTGCACTCTCCCTCCCCTTTACTGCTCTCGCCCCAGCTGCGGATATTGTGGGCACTGACGGAGGTCTGCAGCAGAGGTTGTGAAATGTGGTGATGGTGATGGGAGTGTTGTGATCCATGATGGGAGTGGGATCCTCCGGTGTTTAGAGACTGCTGATGGTTGCTACTGCTGCTTCCACTTCCTCCGCTTGTGGAAGGCACACTGGTGCCCGAGACCGGGTGGTGGTGGTGCAGTCCGTGGTAGTGGTTGCTGTGGTGATGGCTGCTCCCACTGCTGCCGTTCCCACGGCTGCTGCTGGCACCACTCGCATGGTGGTACTGAGTTGGAGGTGAGGAGGAGGACGAAGGGGATGCGGAAGGCAGCATTAAACCTCCTCGGGCTCCAACCCCACCGCTCCCTGACTTCTCCTTCAGGACGTCCAGTTCTAAGCTCTCCTTACTGCCCCGACCACTGCTCATCAGCATACCGTGCTGGGGAGTGATGGTGTAGACGCGGGCAGGCTGTAGGGTGCACTCCACACCCTTCAGCTGGTCCTCCTCTGCTGAGAAGCTGCGCTCGAGAGACAAGGGAGGTTTGGCGGAAATAGTGATGGCGGGAGGAGGTGCCTGGAGCACACCCTCAGGCTGTTTTACCAGACTTCTGGCTTCTGGATCGACCTTACAACTCTTTGTGATGGGATGAAGGTGGTTGTTGTTGTTGGAGCCAGTCTTGTCACTCGCTGACTCAGGGTCAGGACCCACCAGAGTTTCACACAGGAGATGAGCTGAAATGTTGGAGAGATAAAACAGACCCAGAGTCAGGGAGCGAGTGGGGCGAAGAAAAGAGAAGTAGAGTATGAAGAAGAAGAGGTTAATGAGAGCCATATTATCTTCTTTGTGTGGTTATCAGCCATTGTATTACACACTAATGATCCCGGCCTGATTTTTTTTTTCAGAGAAGAACACCAGAGGAAGAAGACATTAAAGACCACAAAGGGAAATATGTAGAACAACAGAGAGGGCTGGAGAAATGACAGCACGACAGAGACGCTGACCTGATCCGTTTCGGTTTTCAGAGTGGGACAGGTTCTCTCCGAATGCTCGCACTGCTCTGTGGGGACACACACATGACACACATAAAGATGTTATTTCATGGAAAGGAAGGGGACGGTGAGGGAGGGAATGGAAACAGAGGGGAGACAACAGGAAGGGGGAGATATGGGTGAGGGAATTATAAATTATAAACCTAATTGCGTAGGCTTTTTTTCCCCCTTATCTCAACACTTCAGGACTGAGAAAGTGTGGGACAGCAGGACCACAACTGAAGGACAGCAGGACCGCAACTGTTTTACGGCCACCTCGTTTTTCCGAATGACCTCCATTTGCACATTAAGATGTAATACCTTCTATCGCTCTGTACGTTAATTCATTTCCGCACAAGTGGCAGTGTGGCAGTTAGCACGCCTGCTTTACATGCAAAAACCATTACCGTCGACTGTTACAGACAGAGGACTAATTCTGTGTCTGGTCGTCAATCTTAACATCAATCTCTGGAACCTTAATGTACCTGCAAGTTATTTTTCAAGAAAATGGTTTGTTCTACATATAATATATATTCTTGATTGATACAGAAATGAACACAATAAATGTTCATGCAAATATATATATATATATATTTATTTGCCTTTCTCTTCTCATTCCTCAAACAACTCTTTTTTTATTTGCAAAGCCATGTTGATGTAAATGCGGAGGGGGGGCTGTTTGTTTTGTAACTAGTTATTGAAGAAACAATGATAAATGAGAGGAGGGTAGGTGCGCAGTCCAAATGACATATGGGTTCAGCATATGCATGATATTACGTCAGGCGTCAGTTCTGAGAGCTCTTCTTGTTTGGAATGGTGATGGACAGGCTGACAGATGAGGTCAGGCAGGAGTCAGGCGATGATGGAGGTCTGCAATAAAGAAGAAGAAGAAGAAGAATGGACGTCAGTGGAGCACGTGTTGGTGAATTAGAGGTTGGACTCTGGAAATGTCAAAGTTCTCGCTCAGGTCTGTTTCTGTTCTGGACTTGAGTCTTTGAAGAATATGCGTCCATAAACATGTATGCACGGGAAAGCAAAAATGTTGGAGATGAGCAGCCGCACGAAGACACCGTAGCTCGATGGGGTTGGAGATAGAGATGGTTGAAGGAAGAGCTCCACAGACTCCCATCAGCCCCTTCTGTTTAAAGAAAAGCCAGAATCATAAAGGGCTGCTCTGTTCGCCTCAGGTCCTCCAGTTGAATGACAGCTCGCTCCTCATGTTGCTCCAGTCGTCGTGTGACAGGATTAAAAAAGCACAAAGAGTGAAGGTGTAGAAGCGGAGACAGATAACCCTCTGGACGTGATGACAATGCTAATGTGAGTCTAACTGCCAGAGCCCTGACTATTAGGGATAACGACTCATAATAGTAATTAGAATTAAAAAGGAAAGGAGAAGAGATAAAATGGAAAATGTGAGTAACACAACGAGCTATAAATATTAAATCATTACTGGAGCTCAGATCATAGTGGGATTGCTGGTCTTTTTTTAATTTTTTTTCCACCAATTTGACTCACACAGAGAGACACCCTATCTTTGTCAAATATATTACATGTGACATTGACCAGAATTAATGTCAATCCGAAATAATTGGCTTCTTTTTTCGTTAGCGCTAGTATTTTAACTACGGCCATTTTGCAGCCAGATGATTTCCCAGAATGTTTGGGACCTGAACGGAAACTTCACATGAAGCTAACGATTCTGAAAAGCCTCGAGTTGCAGCATGACAATGCAACAAGTTCTATTTATGAGTGAGTTGACATTTCAGTTTGGGACTCTGATCAATATTTGAAGTTTATTTCAGATGTGTTTCTATAGCAGAGAGCAACAAGATTTCCCCTTTTTTTTTTGGCACAACATCACAAAAATGCCATGGTATTGACCCTGACTAAATTCATAGTCCGGATAAATAAACAATGATACTGTTTTTTGGCTGGAGGTATAAACACAAATTGACTTTCTGTCTGTCCTCAGTAGTAGTTTCAAACTGTCCAGAAGTCTTTTGGGAAAAATAATAATAAGGAAAGCAGTCAGGCCCAGAGAATTCAACCTGCGTCTATTGAGCTTCTGCTGGATATGGAAAAATATTGCTACCAAACATGGAAAAAAATTAGCTTAATGAAAGTATGACGCCATCGTGTAGTTAGTAAAGACACGCACACGATCAGACGAACTCCGACAAGTGTCTGTGGTCTCACCTGGTTAACCTATCACGCAGTGCATTATGGGAAATGTTGTTTATTAGAATAACACATATCAATACATTTGGTACAATCCCATTCATTTTAAAATTAATTAATTATAATAACAGTAATACAAATTTCATCTACTAAGCCCAGTAAATTGTAAAATCTCACCGTGCCTGAAGCAAAGCATCAAAATACAGTTCAACTAAATCCCGTAAACAAGTCATTTCCTAGTAGGTGGACTTCAGTTTAACATTTAATCCATCTTGTAATTATGGAAGACATCACCTATATACATAGAAATGTATCACAAGATTCAAAAACTTTATTTATTCTTAAGGGGCAATTTGAGGCACAGCTAGGCAGCATATTTGTGCAAGCCACAGAAATAAAATAAGAAAAAAATAAAAAATATATAAAAATAAAGTGAACATACAGGTACAGTAAGGGAAGTAACAATGGAACACTGTGTGACTGGCTACATTTGGGACGATTAACTGTTTTCTTCTTCCAGTTTGCACAGCGACAGCATCTAACGCAGGCACAATGACGCAGCTGAGGCCAGTAAGTAAACCCATCATGATTCTAATTCTCCTGTGTGAAAAAATATTCAGTCATTCAGCGATCGACTCACACACGTCCTCGCAAGGACGTCAAATAGCTCCCATCAATATAAATATAGCTATATCAGGAACAAAACCCTGAAAAGTAGGACACAGAGTTACTGTACTAACCTTTCTCTCTCACTGGTTCATATCGGGCTAATATGTTTAGCTACATTTTCTATATGTGTCTTCTATTTCTGTATTTCAACCAGAGGTGTCCACACTTTTTTGTCCTGTGAGTTACTTTTCTAATGACCAGGCTGAAGTAAACTACCTAGATTGAAAACTCTATATTAACATGCAATATATGTTTTACTGTCTGACTCAATACATATATTATTCTCACTTTAGCCCAGCGATTAGCATCTTGAAATAGAATTACATCTCTAGTTTGAATTACTATTATTTTTTATGTTTTATATGTTTTATAATAAAACAAGAAGAAAACTATTTGTGCACCCCACCCACCCCACCAACCACCCTCCGCCGCAACTATAAATAATAGCATTTGTCTATAAAATAGTTCTAGCTACACCTCTGCATAACATTGTATCCTTGCTAACATAAAGAAAACAAAAATAAAAGAGATATAGTTCGACTTACAATGTGCAATTACACTTTATTGTGTACGACGAAAAAAAAAAAATGTTCCCCAGGGTCACATGCGCCCCCCTCAGCATTGCACCGCGCCCCCCCAGGGGGGCACGCCCCACACTTTGAGAAGCACTGCTGTAGCTAGACCCTTCGATGAAAACATACTGCATGATTTTCATAGTAACTGGCTGACAGTACACATATTTGAATATTACTAATGTTGAACTGGTTAATAGGTTTTGGTAATAATTAGCTTTATTAGTCTTGATACTTTTTAGCTATGTTCTCTTTATCTGCAAGTAAATGATGATGATTTGTTAAAATCCATAAATCATAATTTTTTTAACAAATGTGTTATAGGGGACCCTAAGAATCTTAAAAAAAATGGTGAAAGATATTAAATTCACCAAAGTGTGTCCAAATACACAAAAATGCAATTTTACAGCAAAACATGGGCATAAACTTGGGGTCAGAAGGGTTTCAGGTTCGAGTCCACCAGCTGCACAAATAAAACTGAGGTCCACTGAGCGTGGCACCGTCCCCAACCTCAGCTCCCCGGTGCTCAAAGTTGTCCACCGTTCACTTTAGTGATGGGATAAATGCAGAGGTCACCTTTCATTGTGTGCAGAATCACAATGTCAAGGAGTCACTTTCCTTCTTTATGTGTAGTTTTTCCCTTGATATTAAAACTAAGCTGCTACCAAACACATCCAGTATTACAAGTAACATCTCTGGACTAGGGACTATTTTATTCTCTTTTCAACAAACAAAAACTATTAGTTAAAAAAATCCACAAATCCTCTTTCTCCTGGTGCCTGCAGAGTGTTGCTGCCGGCTCCATTATTTCCTCCTGTTGGTGAAAACAACAATTGGTGTAAAAACCTGAGGGTTGTAAATATTTGGGGGATGTTATTGAAGCTCTGCACATGCTGCATCATCACTCAGCTCCCCTCGCTCTCTTTCTATAAATAGCTCAATATGCCAACCTGGCATTGCTGCACATTCTTCCTTTAAAACCTCTCTGCAGCAGCAGATGACACACCATTGTCTCCGGTCTCTTATTAATAGGATCTGAAAGGTCTGAGGAAAAAAGCCGAACAAACCCCTGTGTGGACTGTACGTTAGTGCATCGAACTGGAGTCGAGTGGACGCTTGTGATGAATGCAGTCTGCGCTCTGATCAGCAGGTGTCCCTCTGACGTTGTCATTTTGCCCTGCTCGTTTTATTATTCAACAGGATGGCCAGTCTGATTAGAATCAGCCAAACAATGTTGCATCATTCATTATACATGAGAGTAAACTGAGTTCGTCCACCGAGTACGTCCGCTGAGCCCCCATCAATCCATCCTCTGAACAAAACCTGTCTCCCTGCTGCGTTTCCTCATGTTACTGCTCCCACTTCATACGTGATATATGAGAACATCACAGGTCCATAGGTGTGTGTGTGTGTGTGTGTGTGTGTGTAAGAGAGAGAGGGAGGGGAAACTTAAAGGATGAGATACTCTGTCAGTGCAGGTGAGAATGAAAAGCAGTGTGGAGGTGATGACATGGTGACAGATGTCTGGGGAAAAGGGACGTGTGGTTGAAGAAGGGGAGTGGCTGAGGGGAGGGAGGAGAGGGGATTGGACCAGGAAGGATGGAGTAAGGGGGGGGGGCGGAGGTGACTATAGGCTTATTAAAAATAGATGAGTAAACTTGACAGTCCAGACAGACGGAAGGAGAAACCGCCAAGGATTCCATTCAGGTCCTTGACTCATTAACTGATAAAATCCTGCTGTTATCTGACATTTGTTTCATTAATCTGTAACCAATACCCAGAGATGGCGCAGAGATCTGCTATGACATGGCTCTGAGACAGCAGAAATGATCAGTAGAGTTGACAGGAAATGGACGGGACTCAAATAAAAAGACATTGGACATAAAGCTCTGTTTTTGATATTTGGATATGAAGCTGCAAACACAAGGTTGAAGTGTATTTTAAGGGATTTGTTGGCGAGTGGGAGAACTGTTCTGCACCTGTGAAGGATGTCAACCAGATAAAACGTCCAGTTTGTATTCTGATTGTTGACGTGTCACTAATTTGGCTAGAATTTGTGTTTGGTATGTTTTAAAAAACGTGTTCAACATGTAATAAAACTGTTTGTTTTGGCAAAATCAGTAGGACAACATAAAGATATACTTTTGGTCTGATAGAAGTTTTCAATCATAACAGCTTCCCAATGTACCCTGAATGTTTTCCCCAGGTTTTTCACTCTGAGATGCTAAGAAATATTATACATAACTAGTGCAATTAAAACTTTAAATTCATTAATTCATCTTCATTCTCTTTTTAATTGCTGGGTCTCCACAACTGCCACCCAAATCCAGGGTTATCATCGTTAACGAAAACTAACGAAAAAACTAAAACGATCACCGAAAAAAACTCTTCGTTAACTGAAACTAACTAAAACGACCATTAAATTAAAAAAACTATAACTAACTAAAACAAAAATGTGTCCTAACAAAACTAACTGAAACGAACTGAAATTAGAAATAAAAAACCCTTCGTTTTCGTCTTTGTTCGAACCTCGCCGAAAACGAAAACGAAAACTAATTAAAACTAAACTAGAACTAAACATTTTGGACAAAACTAAAACTAACTAAGACTAAATTAGTTGCTTTTACGAATAACTAAAACTAACTAAAACTAATGTGCTAAAAGGCTAAACTAACTAAAACGAAACTACACTGAAAAATCCAAAACTATTATAACCCTGCCCAAATCACACTCTGTCTATCTATCTATCTATCTATCTATCTACCTACCTATCCACCTATCGATCTATATGACTGTCTGTCTCTCTGTCCAAATAAAGGTTTTCTTTGTGGGAAAATGAAACACCAGTATTTTTGTTTTAAAGGTATACGATTTTTACTTGGTATAATCCCCCCTAACCCTAACCCCCAACACACATACACACACACACACACACAAATAGAACCAGACAACTACTAAATAAACAGTAAACAGTCTTCAGAAACCATTCCCCAGCCACTTTTTACTCCAGTGTCTTTGACTGTCCTTTGAAAGCCACAACACAATGTGATATTCATATCTTTCAAAAAAAAATCAAATCTACCAAACAACATATTTTGAGAAAACTCCCTGGCAGATATTAAATTCCAGGTTGTGGGACTTGGGAAGCGGGCATTTAATTGTAGGATTTGTCCAAATCCGCTGATCATTCTGTCACGGTTGGTATTTTGCATATTGGTCAAAATTCCTGACAGATTTGTCTGTGTTTATTCCAGCAGCGTGTCCTTCTGTGAGTGTCCTTGACAGTGTTTTTTTTTTTTTTTTTTTTAATCTCAACAGGACGTTATCGTCAGCTCTCTCCAAAACTATTAAGAATGGCTGTCGGACAGATTTCTCTGGTTTGCGTTGGAGGAACACCAGTGTGTCCGACAGCTGGAACTATTACGGTTTTGTTTTCACGTGTGTTTATGCCAACACGATGTTTAATTGAAGTGCATCTAGAATCCTAATGTGATCCACATGATGGGTCTAACCAACCAGTTGAAGTTTCAGCTTTTTTGCTTCACATTTTTTTTTTTTTTTTGTAAATTTTCGCTCTGTTTGAGCCGCTGAGTGTCTGGCCCTGGTTATTCAAACCACTGTAGTTTTGTGCTTAGCATTTCACATGTAGAATGAGTCAGAACCAATTTACCACTTTGCACCAGGTACTCTAACACCCTCAGTCACTGCTTTCCAAATAAACAAAACAGCAGGGAAATACACCTCAGTACTTCATTTCTTAGAATTTATTTAGCTAAAACGCTGCAGGGACTTGATGGACAGGAACATTACAGACATGGAAACATGACTTTTTTTTGTATTTTGTATGTATTTTGTATTTTGTATTCAAATCTAAAATGGTCTTTTCTTGCATGTGAGGCTGTGACTGAGATAACTCCAACATCACACAAAAATGAATTCAAAGTTTAAGACAGTTAATATGTAATATAAAACATGAGTGGTTAAGGAAGTGGGTCTGATCAGTTTCTAATCCACCAGCTGCCAGGTTACCACTGAGGTGTCCTGATCATAGCACTGACCCAAATAACTTCTTGTGGTCCCACCACCCACAGGAAGGCTCACAGTATGGTGCACTCTGATTTGGGTGGTGTCAGCTGCCCCTGCAACTGGGCAACACACAAGTGGATGAATGTTATGTACTTGTTTAAGGCGGCTTAAACACTTAGATAATAGATGATACTCAACTTTCCTCAAAGGGCTTTCATGGTTTCTTGCAGTAGTTTAAAGCAGTGGTCCCCAACCACTGGGCCGGGGACCAGGACTGGTCTGTATTGAATTGGTGCCGGGCCGCAGAGAAATAATGTTTCCTCTCAGCCCCATCTGGCTGTTACTTACACTTGATCCATACCCATATCAACAAAATAACTTAACAATAGAATGGCTAAGATTCCATCATCAATAATACAACTATATTTGATTAGGAAATATTTTCTCAGTGAAGACAACAACAATAAACTCAAAATGATGCAGAGTCATTGATACAATGATTCTAACATTTTATACCAGTCTGGTAGCAGAAAATTACAGGCTGTTTGCCATGAGAAATCATTGTTGTGCCCATGCACAGTTAACTCAGGTAGGAAGATTTTATAGGTAGGAAAATATTTCAGAACCAGAAATTCGATTTCATTAAGGGTTATTTATCTGCCACAACTTTTCAACCGGTCCATAAAAATAGTACCAGACATTAAACTGGCCCGTGGCGCAAAAAAAAGGTTGGGGAACATTCGTTTAAAGTAGCGATATTATATAAGCCAAGTTTTGTAATATCATTTCCCCTCCAATAATGAACAACAAACAACAAACAACAAAATATCAAAACATTAATTTTCTTTTCCCGTTTATGCCAGAATTGCTACAAATTGAACAAATTTAATTATTTGTACAGACAATGCTAATCTGCGGAATGCCTTCAGTGGAGTATCACAATAGTACTGGGAGAATATTTGATGATAAATTACGGAATACAAGACTCTTCCACACACATAGCCTCCTTCTTCAAGCTAAGTCCCTAACTTCTACACACTGTAGTTGCTCCATTTTGTCCCCTATTAAAGACATTTATCAAAGAGATTTTCATCCCAATTTGTTCCAGCAGCAGCTGTCGTCCACAGTGGAACTTTTACACCTCCTCATATTTCAGTGTTACTACATACAGTATTTCCATTATTGATCTGTGTCCAATCGTCCCATGTCCTTCCCAGGTGGATACTGACAGTATTAGGACCAGCGTCTCACGGCTGAAAACATACAAATAACAGCCAAGGCGGCGTTCCCTCTGGTCTCAATGTCATCAGAGCCGATGTCTCTCCAGGTGTCTCTGCACTGTAAACAATGCACTGCAGAGTGAAGAGATTCTTCACTCTCCACGTTCCCTAATTGAATCCTCTTCTCAGGTGGACTAATTGAATTCCGTTTCCCCACAGACGTGCACTTGGAGGAGCGTACAGACGACACACAAGTGCACAGCTGGAGCTGGAGGACCTGCTGAGGGGATTGATGAGCAGACTGAGGGCCGCTGGGACCTGGGAACGTTAATTGCAGTGTTGAAAGTGCACTGCATGATGGGTCACATGGGATCGTGGGGCAACTGAACGGAGATCTGATTAAAACGTAAGTGCACCAGTGGTTCAGGCTTGTGGTTCTACCGCAGACGCAGGACAGGGAGTGGAGGTGTACGGCACAACAATATAACAACGTTCTAATGGAGACTTAATTACTATTAATGATATCTCTATTAATGTCAATTGATTTGTTTTAGAGTCAAGATTTTTTGTGTCTTAAAGACTGGTTCAAAGTCTTCTTGTGTTTACTTTGTTTTTTCTTCCTTTTCTGTTGACATTAACATTTTCCTTTTTACCAGGGATGCACCAAAATGATAAAAAAAGACGTGGTAACCAGGGCCAAAACTGATAAAATGAAATAGTGACGGAAATACTTATGATGTTTATTATTACAATTCCTTTTATGGGTATAAGTGGGAACTGAACCCCAATAAATTGAAGTCACTCCAATTGCATATTTAAGTAATTAATCGTCTCCTAAAACTCTGATAAGATCCAAAAAATGTAGTTGTCAGGAACTTGAGTTCTAGGAGCTGATGTTTTATTCTTCAACTGAGGAACTTCATGAGTTTCTGTCCCCAAAAACATGTGACAAAAACAACACCTTTGTCCAGTTCCTCAGATGATGAATGAAACATCTTTCAACTCCAATCTCTAACTCCAACTAAACTTTTCGGATATCGGATGTAATATCTGATCTGATCATGTGATCATTATTCCTGCCCCTCATCAAGCACTGAGAGACCAGTCCTTTCTGCTGTGCTTTGTTCTTCTTCTGTCCTTCTCCAAGCAAGATCTCTGCGTCCATTGCAGTCTGCATCATTTCTCACAAGCACTGCTTTAGTCTATCATCCATGTACATATCAAGTTCAGGCACAACAAAGTGCAAAGGATCCGATCCGTCTGAATATTTAGTCCATCCCTATATTTTAC
>JAFBJS010001547.1:20000-39918 GCA_016785265.1 Paraplagusia blochii
TAAAGGTTGGACCAAATATTGTCTGTGTAGGTTCTCTGTCATTCATCTAGTTTGGTTTTAAAAATAGTTTCATCCAGGGCAACTGGACACATCCCTGTGTCCAGGGCAACTGGACGTAGAACGTTAAGCTCTCATCAATCAGGACTGAAGAAGCCTCTTGGATGAGAAGGGAAACATCTTCAAATAACCTCCTTTGTTCAGTTGCTTATGATGTAACTGAATCACATCGCCCTGATACTGATTAGGTGTATTGGATTACATCATCACAGATTACAGTCAGTCTGTAATTAAGAACATTAACATTAAGATCATTGCAGCAGCAGTGAACACTTTGCTTTAATCTGCTTTTGCTAAAAACCCTCAGTTTATACACAACATTTACACAAATCAGCAAATGTATGTCCCACAACAGACAACACAGATGCGGTCGAAGTCCACATGGGCAAAAGAGGAAAAGCAAATATCCTAATTAATATACATAAAATACATATGTACACACACATGTAGCCTTGATATGAAAATAAAATCACACAAAAAAAAACAGATTAATTCCTATTAGGTATTTTTTTTTACCCTAAACTCACTGTTACCCTTGGTCTTGACACACTTTGGCTTCGAGCACTAAATGGCTTCCAAGTTAAATACATGGTGAGGTTCCGAGTCTGATGTTTAAGATTCAGAGGATTCACGCTCCAGCCTGCCCTTCAGACAGAGTTAAGGAAAGATGAGGGCATAAGTAGGTGCTCCTCGGCGCAGTGTTGTCTGAGTGCATGTAAATTTGTTCACGTTTGTGTGTCTCTGATACTGTCGAGAGACTGTGCTATTCTGTCCTTTAACCTCTTGTGTTTATATGGGGGCTGCTCGGGAGGAGCAGGTGAATATTAGATGTGAATATTAGATGTGAACCATAAGGAAAACATTTGTCTTTCTATTTCAAACTCAATTTACATCCAAAGTATTTTCTTTTCATGTTTTACCGATTTGTTTAGAACTTCACACCAAGGACTGTCTTTCTCTAATCATAGCTAAACTAAAAAAAAAAAAAGAGCTGCAGTTTATTTAGCCTTGTAGCCGTGTAGAGTTTTTTCTGTATATCGTTCTTTTGTTCTCTTTGTTCTGTTTTGTTTTGTTCAGTTCTGTTTGTTAATGTTCTTTTAATGCAGAGAAATCATTCATTTGATCTCCCAGTAATTCACATGTTTCAGTCTGAAAGATAGTGTTTCATGTAAAGCGCAACATGTCCCGCTGCCTAATTAAACATTCAACAGCAAAAATTTATGATGCAATGAAATAGGAATTCTTGGTCATAACAAAAACAGAAAAATTTAAAACTACTGCCAAAAACAAAAACAAATAAAATATTATAACAGTTATTAGTACTATTGAATTTATCACAATTAACTGTAACTAAATACCAACAAAATCAAGGCCCTGCATTGGATAAACGAATATAAATGTTCTAAATATGTGCATTTTGGATAATTAGTAATTGCCGTGCTTAATTATTAAGCACAACAATTCACAATATTAAATAAAATGTAACAATCTTTAGACTTACGATCACTCTGATTGGTCTGTCTCTACCTCTTGGTTCTGAAGATGCTTGAATGCTGCAATTAACATGAATAACATCTGCTAGAACCTTATGAGAGGAGCTGATCTCTCTAGTTATCTGCTCAAATGGGTCAGGAATCGAGAGAATGTTCTTCGCTGTATACAGCAAGACTAGCATTTGCCTTGTCCCTCCTCTCTTATCGACAATAGCAATCGGGATGTTTGGATGTCAGAACTGAGACGTAGATTCTTTGCAAGAGTCGCATATCTTGCAAATCACTATTCTTGGATTTTTTTTTTTTTTTTTCAAATATAGCAGCACTGTCAGATGGGCTGCAGGTGTTGATTCGCCTCATCACAAAGTGTCAGCTGTGTTTTTCATTGGAAAAAGTTTTTTCAGATGATGACCAAAAATATAGCTTGGGTTGCTTTTGATTGAAAAAAAATTGCAGTGGCTGAAAAAAATCAGTGCATTTCCAATCATTCTTGCATTCATTCATCTTCATCCTCTCAGCCATTGCTGGGTGTCAGGGGCCGCAGTCTCCACGACTGCCACCCAAATCACACTGCTTTATACTGTGAGCTTTCCTGTGGGTAGTGAGTCCACTGGAAGTTTTGCGGGTCTGGATGGTGCTGTGCAGCTCTAATATTTATATATATTTTTAATTATTGACTACCACACAGTGTACACAGTTGTGTACTGTGTAATCCAATAAAATTGAAGAATTAAAATATTTTTCAATGTCTAGCTGCTTTGATATGTTGATATGTGGGGGAATTTACTCATCTTAGGATCAAATTCAAATGAAGGATTCATCTAAGCCTGCATGTTTTGGACCATGTAAGGAAACCAGTGCCCTGGAGAAAATTCCTGGTCCACATGGGGGAACATCATGCATGCATCAAACAGAAAGGCCATGAGTTACCACCAAGGATCAGCCAGTCTTCTTGCTGCAGGGCAAATGCACTCACAACTCCTCCACTGTGAGGCCCCATGTTAGATAGTATGTCCTTTTACTTATTTATGGTGACAGTACTTGTTCTAAGTAGTATCTGAATACAGTGGTGCATGGAGGAAATCATAGAATGCCTGTTAATTGGAGGTTAGGTTTCCACTGGATGAGTTTAAGGTCAGTGATAAGACTAGGTTGAGGGTGAAAAAATGAATGGTCAGTTTCAAACAGAAAAACTTATCTATAATTAATAGTTACCAGTTAATACTGGTTTTATTTTGTCCTTCTGAAATCCTATGTATCCTACAATCAGAGACATTGGTCTCCTAGTCTAGTCCATGGTAGCCTACGATGACCTGATGAGGTTGACTTCCTGTGACGTTCACTGACTGAATGGAGAGAGTGGGTGGACCATGGGACTATATGGGGAGGACTGACTACCAACTACTGTCACATCTCAAAGACAACAATAGGACGACAACATTGTAGTCTGTCAATATGGAAAATGTAAGTTTCAGACACAATATCAATATATTTGTCCATGTTAATGATGGACTGGTCAACATTAAATATTATAAATGGATAGAAATGCATTATCAACAGTCTGTCTATAGACTACAGTATTTTTTTTGGTAAAGCACAAACAAATATATCCTTTAGATGGGAAGACATTCTAAGAATCCCATGAGACAATACTTTTTCCTTTGTTGTTGATGGCAACATTGATGGATATGGGGACAGAATTGGGGAGACCACATGGGGAGACAGATATAAACTGTATATATATGGCATATCATCTTGCAATCAGTTCAGGAACAACAGTTTTGGGGCTGAAATGTAATAAAATGGCAAAAACATCTGGTTCAAAACCCTGGTGCTTAGTACTTATATCACTAATAGTACCTTTGTGGTGAGGTGTTGTCCTTGTGGACAGGTCTTGTACAACACCAGTGAGTGAGAGAATTTACGGTCGGATTAGGTAAACATCTATGATGGGGCCGAGGCAACGTAAGGTTCCCACAAAACCCCAAAAACTCTTCTGAGTGTAGGTCCGTGTGTGAGGGAGGGTTGGGGGGTTGTTCAGGAAAAAAACCTGATGTCGTCATTGATCATTCTGTATGTGCATCACATACCCGTTTTCAAGGGACAGGGGACTCGCACACACCATGTTGGCTACACACACACACACAGATTTACCCAAAACACACGTATACACGTACGCGCACGCAGATATGATGACGTAAGACCGGCACATCTGTACGTTTTCAGTCACCAAGTCAAGGTCACTCATTGACTCGAGTCAAACCCAACCCTTAAGTGGTCCCGGGTAATTCTAATGTGGGTGCGCGCGCTTGTGCGTTCGTGCATGGCGCACAGGATCAGGCAGCCTCACTCACACGTGCTTCTCTGTAAACTGCAGCTTCAGCTCACAGATGCGCACCAGCAGCCCGCACATGACGAGCACATCTGTGCGGAAAAAAAAAAAAAAAAAAGCCGCCGATGCGCATCTTCGGGATGGAGCAGAAAAACAACAGATCGATGAAGGCGCGTGTCTCCACTAAGGACCGCTCGTTAACGGGTTGGACCGCAGACAAACACACATGTGCTCCGGGTCGGTGCGGCTCCGCATCCCTGTCCTCTGTCCGTCCGCGCGTCCGTCTCCCCCCTGCCAGGATAACCGACCAGGATGGGAGCCCGATCCCCGCAGACGACCGGATCGATCCCTGTGATTGATTCGTTGACAGCTGGATCATTCGGCCGTCGGGGCGTAAAGGCGTGAGCACCAGCATGAGCATCAGCATGAGCACCATGAAGCGCTCTCCTCCCCGCATGTCGGCCGGGGGTCGATGCGGCCACGCAGAGCAGGACAGGGCATGAAAAACAATTTTCTTCCCGTGAAAACCAAACTGCAGGAATCAATTTTAGCCCCCGGTCTATTTTTAGAGATGCCAAACAGAGGGTCCGCGGCAGGAGCGTGGTCTCAGTGAGTCACAGCCAGACCCGCGCCACTGCATGACTTTTATTACACAAGGATGCTCCATTCATAAGAAGAGTTTCTTAAAATGTTCTCCACCCAGGGTCCATTCACAGACACGGCTCAGAAACGCACACGTAAAGGTGTAGAAATGGGTGGATTGTGGAGCAGACAGAGGTGAGATCTGGACAGGAATGAAGGAAACATTTTACGCACAAGTTTACCCACATGAGCGGCTCATACTACGGGACGTTGCGCACGCCATGCGTGTTCGGGAAGCATGTTTGCGCACAAAGGCAGGTGTTATCCAAAATAACGCATTCAACTTCTCAGATGCACACGCACACACACACACACACAGACACACACACACACACATACAGACACACACACACGTTTTGGGTACATTCTGTGTTCACTGCACAGCCGTTCCCCTCCACGAGTCACTCACCGAACTTTTGCTGCCACGGAGGATATCGCATCGTTTCTCAGATTCTTCCTTTTGGACACGGCAGTTCCCATGCTGACATGGAAACGACGTAGGAGGAAAAACAGTTCATTCCCAGAAAGAAACGCCAGCCAACCAGTCAGCCAGTCAGTCAACCAGTCCGTCAGAGGACGGAAGACTGCGACAGTCAGAACACTGGCGAAAATTAAAAAAGAAAAAAAAAAAAAAAGGAGAAAAGTTGAGAGGAGATGGAAAATCCAGAAGCTGACGGGTCACGTAGGAGCCTGCTGAGTGAACAGATGCAAAAGAGGGAGAGAGACAAGGGGAGGTACGTCTCTCTCTGTCTCTCTCTGTCTCTCTCTCTCCCCTCTTTACTCCCTTTCTCTCTCTCTGTGTGTCTCGCTCCTCTACGTGAGGTGGAAAGTGAGGCTGAAAATACACAAACCTCATCCCTCTCTGTCTCTCTCTCTCTCTCTCCCCCCTTCTTTCTTCAATGATCTGCAGACGTTTTCGGATTGGAGGATGTTCTCGATCATCCCATCATCATCTTTACCCTAGGGTAACGTGGACTAAGGGCTGACATGTCCCACATGGAGACACCTGGTGTCCTCTATCCAGATGTCAAACCTCTGCTGACTGCTGCTCCAACCCTATCTGGACCTCTGAAGCTGTGTCTCACCTAGTCTTATGTAACAGGTCATTTCAGTAACAGCCACTTTTATGTACATTGATATTCCTGACTTCTGGTACAGCTTTAATTCTAAAACTGACCAATCAAAATCAAGATGTTGACCCTGAATGAATTCCACATGAAGACTAATAGCCTAGCTCCATCTCAACCCCCCCACTGGTGCAGTGTGATGTGGGTGCCAGTCGTGGAGACTGCTGCCCCTGAGAACTGGTACTGGATAAGAGGATGGAATTGAATAGATAAAAAATTAATCTACCAATTGAGAAAATGATTTGATTTTTTTTTTTTTTTCGACAGAGATGACAGTGGCTTAGTGGTTAAGGAAGTAGACTTCCACGAGGGTCCACAAGGCTTTAGGTTCAAATCCACCAGCTGCCAGATTGGTTGCCAATAAGTTACTGTAAGCATAGCATTAGCATAGCATAGCACTCAAAAGATTCAAATTTACAAATAAAGTACATTTACAAATTTACAAATAAAATAATATTCATTTATTCATTCATCTTCATCCATTGCCAGGTCTCATGGGCAGTAGTCTCCAAAACTGCCACCCAAATCACATAACACCATACTATGTCCCTTCCTGTGGGCCCAGTGAGTCCACAGGAAGTCCAATTACATTTTATTGCAAATAATGTGTAGATTAGCTCAAACTATTTGGCTAATTCAAATCTATTTTAGAACAATCACTTATTTATCTTCTGACAGAAAGAAAAAATCAGTATCCATTCTATTCAAGTCTTGGTTTTACCTGAGATGTTGCCTCTGTTGCATCACATCCTGCCGTGAGACTTAAAAAAAAGATTTATTTACTTATTTATTTACATATAAACTGCATTCTTTAATTTTCCGCCGCGCAAGTGCAGTAGGTCCACCTGATGGATGCCCTCAAGGAGTCCTGGTCTCACTGAGTCAATGTGTGACCTCTCAACACTGTTAGCCGGTAGTCTGACCCATACAGCAGGTGGAAACGCTGAGGAGGATATTTCATGAATGCTAAAGACTCACAGAAGCCGCAGCTGTTGACGGAGCAGACAGGTAAAGAAGCCAAATTAAAAATAGTAAAAAAAAATACATAAAGATTTCAGGATATTTGGCCACAGGTGAAACACATGGCAGAGCAACAGCACTGACGTCAAGGTCAGATACACCATACACTCTGATTATTTCATTAATAAAGAACAAAATACAGCTGTAGGTTGCTGTGGATCAGTGGGTTCTCTGTTCACAAGGTTCGAGGGTTCTGTTGACTAACATGGTTCGCTGACACGTCCGAGATTTAAGTGAAAATATATAGTCGGGCTTTAAGATTTTTGGACTTGGAGCCAATTCATCCACCCATTTTTCATCCACCTATCTCAGAACAGGTTGGAAAGGCAGCTGTTGTCTTTCACTGCCACCCAATACCCATTGCAACATACTGCACCAGTGGAAGTATGGTAGGGTTCAGGTAAGTATGTAAAATGGGTTGAGAGTAAACAGTGTTAACATCCTCTTTACCCCTAAGACTTTTCATGACGATAACATATTTCACTGCACTTTTTCAACATTTCTACCCCTCAAAAAAATTAAACATTATTGTGAAGTATGAGAAGTAATTTCTGCATTTTACACCTTAAAATAGGAATTAAGTAAAATACATGAATTACTTTTACATAACTACAAAAAAAGATTGTTGGCGCTAGAAGCCAAATCCATCTTAGTCAGTTAATCAGGTCAGCAATCTCCACAACTGCAAGACCACTGGAAGGAGCCAACCACCGTAAATGGGATTGGATCTTGCCCATCAATGCCAGAAGGAGAACCCTGGACTTCCAGGCTGATGACTCTAGACTCTAAACCAAAACACAGTTAAATATATATACAGACATGGAAAAAATTATTAGCCCACTCTTCCTTTAATTTCTGGTCCATTTAAAAGTCTGCTTCCACTTAATCTACATTAATCTGGACAAATATAATAACAACGAAAAAGGCTCATGATTAAGTTTAATTTCAGAGCTGATTTCTGGCCATTTTGCATGGTTTTATTGACAGTGACAAAAATCACTTCCGTTCCTACATCACTAGCAATAACATTGTACTGACAAATACAGTGCTTAAAAGGCTCATGATTAAGTTTCATTTCAGAGCTGATTTCTGGCCATTTTGCATGGTTTTATTGACAGTGACAAAAATCACTTCCGTTCCTACATCACTAGCAATAACATAGTACTGACAAATACAGTGCTTTTAGTCATTGCATGGTTTTGTGTTCATTGTCTCCCCAGGTGATAAACCTTTAGTGGAACAAGGCACTAAGATGAACAAGGAATTGAAGAAAACAGCAGTATATATATATATATATATATATTGCTCTTGGTAGAATGAGAGGTGGATCCAGTCCCAGCAGCATAAAATCTGAGCAGCCCACCATCCCATTCAAATAACCATTTACAATCATAATCACACCCAAGATAAATAAAAATGAACAATTATCCAACGATGCAATTAAAAATTAACCAACCCTGCATGTTTCACACTGTGGAAGGAAAACAGAGGCTCCGGAGGAAACCTATGGAGTCATGGATTTCCGCCCTCTTAAAACTAGAGGCAGCGTTGATATTGTTAGGTAAGTTAATTTTCTTGACTAATGTCAGGGAGGACCTTTTCGTAACTTCTAACTGTATTTTCTATGTCCTTCTTCATAGGGAATGTTTGTGCAATGTGTCCAGGGCTGCAGTTTGGAGGCCACTGCTGGACAGTGAGAGTATAGACATGTCACCTGGACATTTCAATATTTTCTTTTTGTTGAATTAAAATATTTTTGTGTTAAGCATAAGACACTGACCAGGGGAGAACAGGCTGATTTTGCAGCCATCCCACGAGCAGAGAGAGTGGACCAATCAGGTGGCGTTACAGGTGATTATCCTTCAATCTCCGCATCAATCAGTCTCTGCGGCCACAGGTCGTTTCACCTGGAACCTGACTCCGCTCACTGTCCTTGGGCTCCATTTATTTCACCGTCTGCTTTTCACACACACACACACACACACATCTCTGTCACACGGGTACGTGTGTGCACACATAGTTACACAAACTCTAAGACAGAAGGAATGAGAATCAATATATATGTATAAAGCCAAGCAGCGTTGGTCTGCTGTGAGCGGCTGGAGGAAGGCGGTCAGCAGTATATTATTCCAGGCAGCTCTGATAAGAGCCAGGGTGTGTGTGTGTGTATCTCAACAGAATATAGAACAGAGGGGAAGACAAAGGGGTGAGTGGTGGTGGGGAGGCAGGGTGACAGAGTTCGTTTAGCCTTTTGACCCCCAAATAAAATTACACCAGAGTTAAAGAAAAAAAAAACATGAATCAAAACTAAAAAAAAGGAACAAGTGGGCTTAAAAAAGTGGACAAAGAGGAATGAAATAAGGGGACACAAAAGAGGGTGGATCAATATGTGAGTCTGATACGGTTCTACCAGCAGCCAAATGTAAAGTTCTATGTTTACAGGTGGGAGATGTGTTGAGTTCTAGTCCCTCATGTCAGGTGGTTAATGTTTGATCAACACGCTGATCAAAGTCTGGATGTTTGTCTTCCTGGTGCTGGTCCAGACTGAAAGGATTGTTTATGTTTTCTTCTGATTTCTACTCTTCAAATCGGAGACGGAGACAGATGTCTTCAGGTGCGGATGGGATTACCCACCTGCACAGATCGCCTGTCCTGCACCTGTACACGTACAAGGGAAATGAATGGTCCAATAACAGTCATTATAGAGCAGTGGGTAAGACCTGTTCTGTTAAAAGGATAATAGTTTTCACTCACTGCAAATTTTTGTTCATTTATTCATTCATCTTCATCCTACTGTCCATCACAAGATCTCAGGGGCATTAGTCTTCACCACGGCCACCCCATGTCACACTCCATTCTCCATACTGTGAGTCTTCCTGTGAGTATCAATGAAAGGTTCTCAGTCATGCAAGTCATGGTTAAGGTCCAAGTCCAAGTCACGGTCATGGTCAAAAAGTTTAGTTAGGCAACTGGACATTCAGGTTTTTAGAATGTCCACTTCATTTCACCTCTCATCCAAGAGGCTTCTTCAGTTCTAACTGTTAGTGGGGAATAAAAGTCCTCTAAAGGATGGTTGGTAGCCTTCAAGTGTAGGACTCAGCCGTCCACCTACACTTTAAGGCTACCAACCAATCTTTTGAGGACCAAGACGTTCAATTCTTGGCATGGGAAGACAATTGGTTTGAGAGGTGTTAAAGAAGCCATTTTTGTCAACCTGGAAAAAAAAACATCCCTCAACAGAGGTGGTGGTTTGACACATAACCTTTCACCCACCTACAAAGCCCTTTTGGGAACAATACCCAAAAGATTCCACTCTTAACAACCAATGTCACACATCAACCAGCCGTGTGACCAAAACCAACCCGACAATGACGGTAACTACCCATCAATACCCACCCAACGACTGGTATCACACTTCACAGGTGACACCAGGTCCACCCAACAGGAGGGACTTGAAACACCCCTTCCTCCCGACTCACAGAATTGTACTTCTGTTACTCCACACTAACAGTTAGAACTGAAGAAGCCTCTTGGATGAGAGGAGAAACTTTTTCCAAAAAACTGAATTTCCAGTTGCCTAACTAAACTCTTTAACCCTTACTGCGCCACAGTGAAAACAAATGTTTGTTTTAAAATTAATTCTCAATCCCTGTGTCATCTTTTTGTCCATGGTTTGGTCAAGGAATGCCTTTCATTACTTCATATATACACAGTCATGGAAAAAAATTATTAGACCACTCTTTCTTTAATTTCCTGTCCATTTGAAAGTCTACTTCCACTTAATCTATATTAATCTGGACAAATAAAATAATAAAGTTTCATTTCAGAGCTGATTTCTGGCCATTTTGCATGGTTTTATTGACAGTGACAAAAAATCACTTCCGTTCCTACATCACTAGCAATAACATAGTACTGACAAATACAGTGCTTTTAGTCATTGCATGGTTTTGTGTTCATTGTTTCCCCCAGGTGATAAACCTTTAGTGGAACAAGGCATTAAGATGAACAAGGAATTGAAGAAAACAGCAGATATATATTAGTCTTATAATATTAGTCTATTATTATTATTATTATTATCAACATTTGGTTTTCTTTTGCTTTTTTACCTACTTTTATTTTGATATAGAGATGTAGAGAGAAGAAGTCTGGACTTAGTTATCAGTTTATTGCAAAGAAGTACATCATCAAGTCTGGCACTTGGACTGCCTGGAGGAACCCTGGATGATGTGAATCCTCATCCCCCAATCCCTGGCTTATATTCTCTTGTAGATGGATATGGTACATAAAGTTCTCTCTCCTAATTTTCCCAAGTCTTTGTACTATATTGTTTTCTGGTTTGAGCTCTAGGTCGAACAAGAAGTGATGCTGTTAATAACTTCTAAACACACTGGACATTTTCTATAAGCACCTGTGGTATTTTGAGCACTGATCGCCAAGAGTCCCTCTGATCCATATTAATTTATGGGGACCAACATACACTACTACACCAAACAAGGGGAAAACATGAACGTGAGAACCTCTTTGGTTTCCCAGTTAATGTATCAGGTGACAAAATGTTGTAAATTTTTTAAGGGTATTTTTCTTTTTTTCTTAACCCGTTTTAAATTATTCAAAGCTATATTTTTGAAGCGAAGTTAATAAGGTGTGAAATAAATCATAAATCTGACCTGCAAATTAAAATCTCCAAACCCTGACTCTTCTTGCTGCGTCGATGCCGATGCCGCTGCTATCGCTGCGCCATGTTATTGTGATTCTCTTGTCCCTAAACAATAACATGTGAGCTATTGATTTGAGCTAATGGTGTGCTTGTATGAATTATGGCCCAGTGAGCCTATAGCTCCACCATTACCACACCTGCCAACGTTAGTTTATGGCTTAGCTTGAGCGGTCACATGACTCTCATAAATCCAGTGTAAACACAAGCCTATGTACATGTTTAAGAAACAATACACTGCTGATGTGTGCATAAATCTGTCGCATGCTGCACTCCAATCACTCCATAATAGTGTGAAGGACTCGTGCTGTAAATCCTGTCCTCCTGGAGAAGGCTGATATGTATCGCCAGGATATGTGGAATTACACGAGGAGAGTAATGGAAAGAGGGAGGAAACACAGTTGAGGAAAAATTCTGGACGGATGAAGGTTGAATGGAGACAGGACGGAGGAAGACTGTGCTTTATCAGTTGATTGACCTTAAAACACTGAAAACATGAAGGGAATAATGTATTCAACAGTTAGCAAACTTGGGACAATATTAAGTAACAATACAATACTGGTCCTTTGGATTTAATAATATCCAGGGCTGGATTGACACTTTCTAAGGTCTGGGGCCAGGAATTACCAGGATGAGTCCCGATCACTGCAGGTGCACTCACACAAGTCCTTTCAGAAGTCCTTTTTTTCATCTTCATGTTGACTGTCCATCAATATAAAGTGTGGGTGCTGTTGTTCTGAAGTATTTTCCTACCCATAAGAATTTCCTACCCATGGCCAAAAATGTATAGCCATATCTGTTGTCTATTTTTCTACCTATGATATCTAACTACCCTCTGTTTTAAAGGTGGAAGCATTTTTAATAGATGTTAAACAACAATAATATTTTTTCTACCCTCTGTTTTAAAAGTGGTAGCATATTTTTATAGATGTTAAACAACCATTATATTTTTCTACCCTCTGTTTTAAAGGTGGTAGTATATTTTTATAGACATGAAACAACCATTATATTTTCCTACCCTCTGTTTTAAAGGTGGTAGTATATTTTTATAGACATGAAACAACCATAATATTCTCCTACCATCTGTTTTAAAGGTGATAGCATTTTTAATAGATGTTAAACAACAATAATATTTTCTTATCCTGTTTATAGTTAGTAGCATATTTTTATAATGTTAAAATACTATAATATTTTCCTACCCTCTGTTCTAAGGGGGTGGCATATTTTCATAGATGTTAAACAACCATAATATTTTCCTACCCTCTGTTTTAAAGATGGCAGCATATTTTTATAGATGTTAAACAACCATTATATTTTCCTCCCCTCTGTTTTAAAGGTGGTAGTATATTTTTATAGACATGAAATAACCATAATATTCTCCCACCCTCTGTTTAAAAGTTGGTACCATATTTCTATAGATGTTAAGCGCCTATAATATCTATCTAACACCTTTAAAATAAATTAATGGTAGACATTATGGGTGTGTGAAGCAGCTTAAAATTCGTAGTAGAAGAAATCAAAGTAGACTTCTTCCAATTATTTTAGTCACCAGCAGCTTGAACCCCCCTTGGTGATGATGTTTGGACCTGTAGCCCCTTTGGCCAATTCTGTAAATCCGACCTTGATGATATGTAAAGTAATTATCATTGTAGGAAACCACTTGAAGCAGCTCACTTGATAAAATAAACAGCCATAATACAATACTTCAATGCTTATCCATGTTTTTAATGTTTATCCACTATTTTCCAGAAGTTAGCCAGATAAATAATGTGGAATCCCTAAATGTCATATTTGGAAAAATCTGGCAATTTTTAAGCATTGCATTTGTCAAATTGCAGTCTTGACAAAAAAACAAATTGACAAACCTCAATGACAGACACATACACACACACACACACACACACACAGACAGACAGACACACATACACAGGTATATAGTATATATATATCTTTTTTTTTTTTTTCAGGTGCAGCTATTTTCATTCTGCGCCTGGATTTTCCCCCTGGAATTTTTCTCTCTGATTCTCTACGACGTGCTACGGTCAACAGAGCCGGTCGCAAATAAAGGCACAAACAAGGTCAGCCCAGAGACATTTATCCCTGCTGCACACATGGCCTCGCAGCTACATCAATCTCACCTTAAGACGGCGGTGTGAATACAATTATAATGGTACACACACAAACAGGAGCGCTGATAAACCAAGCATGAGCACTTTCCTGGAAAGACAAGCTCTGTGGAGAACAGGCTGCTGGAGCCTCTGTGCCACAGACTCACAATAGACGCAAAAGAAAAACTGCAAACAAAGGTTAAAATGTCACTTAGTATTTGAATAAAACCCTGGACAAAGATTTGAGTTCTATATAGTTGATTATTGTGTCTTGTGAGCACGGATCAATCGTGGATCAATACGTATTCATCCTTGCAACTGTGCGATGTTTGAGGAGCAGAAGTCTCCACGACCGCCACCCAAATCACACATTGCACATAGCAGCAAGGAAAGACGAATCACAAGCACAAGAGAACGCAGAGTTAAAGACAATAGAATGTACGACTAGATGCTGCAGAAACCGACAGCTGCATTGTCCATTGTTTTGAAGAGTCCAATGGCTCACCTGGGTGTGGGTCATAGAGTTGACATACATTATTGATAATTGTATTTTTTGTATGGACATACGTAAATGTATGCTTAAATGCTTAAAATGTGAAATACTTATATATCACAACCCTTTATTTTTAATTGTTTTGTGTATGTTTTTGTATACTTTTTTGTATACTGTTTTCTATACTGTTTTGGGTAACATCCTGGCTTATGGTCTATGGACAGAGGGTGTTACCAACCCTGTGAAACCCTGTGAGACAAACTGTGTTTTGTAGAGGAGGCCTATATGAATAAAATTTATGTAACACATGAACAAATATGGTGCACCACATTCGGCCTGCAGGCCTCGAGTTTGACATACGTGATTGAAACATTTTCCTGATATCCAGTACAATTGAAATGTTCTGTCAGTTAGGTTAAAATTGTGATCTCCTAACTAACTGTAAGACTTGATCTGAGAAAAATAACAACATAATGATTGCATGACACAATCATAAACCTCCAAAGATGTCGGAGATGCCACAGAGACCTGTCTGAACAGGATGATGGAAAAACAATCCAACAATTAAAAAATGAAAACCTAATCATCCTCAGAAACTTCAGACCTTCCATATTTATATTAGTTACACTGAGGGAATCATTGACAGGAAGTGACATCACTTTATTACCACAGAGGGATGTACAGGTTATCAAGTCCTTCCCACAGCTCTGCTGTACTTTGACAGTTTTCATTACTTTGGAGAAACAAAGTAAATTATTGTTGGATCAATACTGCAGTTTGTATTATTATGTCATCATTGTTGAATCTTTGCCGCCGTGCAGCAACAAATCTGTTGTGTAAATTGCTCAGAGCAAAGTTGTGCTGTTAGCAGAGAGACAAATTGTTGCAAATTGCTTGAATTGTTGTTCAAGGTTTGTGTTTTATCTTCAGAAAGTAAGCGCAGGTGCGACTGCTGTGTGTTCACTTAACAGTTCCAGCCGGGCCCTGGGCCTCAGCAACACAACTGGGATGTCAGAAATTGAAAAGTGTGTTAGTAAATAACATCTCTTTTTACAGAAATGTTTTTAAAAAGCACAATTTCATATCAACAACACCCACAGGTGTGTGACAATAAGGCGAAATGTTAGGTTAAAATTGCCTGGAAACCCCTGTTAAAATGTATCTCTGGTCAAACCAATCCAACACTGACCCAGCTGGTACATTTCTTGGTCCACCATTGGACCACCTCTGGACTTGCCAGCCCACACTCAGACCTTTTGGTTCATTATTTGTTTAAAACGTGTGTGTTCTTCAAAACAATTTTTTTCCCGGTGGTGGAGTCTTTACACATTATTACTCCTATTAACACGTGCCAGTCCATAACCTGTTGACCCAAAAAGAAAATTCACAATTGAATGAGTGCTTTCCGAGGACAAATACGACCACCATGTTCAGGAAGAGTAAGTAAATGTTACATAAACATGTTACATAACTTGTATCCAATCAAATCACAAAAGTATTAATTGTGATATTGTTTGTCCTGACAATAGGTGCTCAGATTCCTTTTTCTCTCTTCTTATGATAATACATTTCAGCATTCGTCTGTCTATGATTGGAGGTGACTGGAAGTGCAAAAGTCATTGTTGGTGATTTGTTGTCTAATTACTTTTATGATGATAATATTATATAACGCATGCATTATCATTTTTCAATACAGCATCCTCTCTTGTTTATGTGGTAATTGTGGGTTGTTACATCCATCAACTTCACTGGAAAATGATTATCTCCAAGCCTTCTAGAGCAGTGGTCCCCAACCACTGGCCCGGGGCCCGGTATCGACTGTGGGTGAATTGGGTGATTTGGTGCTGGGTTGCACAGAAATAATGTTTCCCTTTGGCCCCATCTGGTTATTACTTTCACTTGATCCATACCCATATCAACAAAAGAACTTAATAGAATGGCTAAGATTCCATCATCAATAATGCAGATTAGGAAATATTTTCTCAGTGAAGACAACAACAATAAACAATAACAACAATAAACACAAAATGACGCAGTCATTGATTCAAGATTCTAACCTTGTATACCAGTTCTGGTAGCAGAAAATTATAGGCTATGTGCACTTGAGAAATCCTTGATGTACCCATGGAAAGTTAATTCGGGTAGGAAGATTTTATAGGTAGGAAAATATTTCAGAATACAGGAAATTTTATTTTACTAAGGGGTATTTATCTGCAACAACTTAACAAGCGGTCTGTAAAAAAAATTATGTGACATTTAGCCGCAGCGCAAAAAAGGTTGTGGAATATGTTATGAACCAAACAGCAGAACTTGCCAAAGTTCTGCCCCAACAGGAAAGCTAATAGTACGTAGCAGTGCCCCTGCAACATGACAGCAGATAAAACTATTCTTATAGTTTTGCAAACTATAAGAATAGTCCCTCACTTTTGTAGAATGTAGTTTTTAAACTACAGTTTTTAGACTGTGGTTTGCCACGCAAATGCAAATTAGAGGTGTCCCAGTTGACTGAAAGGGAGAGTTAGACTGTTGCGCCATGGTGGCGCCAGAGATATAGTGGCTGTGTCAGACATGGTCCAGGCTTAGGCAGAGATGCCCTTTAACCAGGAGGCTAAAACTCTTTTAACCGGCCTCCAATTACTGAAAGTTTTTTTCTGTCCATGGTGCTGAACACTAGGCGAGACGACTGTGTAGCTCTCCATGGTACTGAAACCAGACAGTAAAGGGAGGGACATAGAGGCAAACAAGTGCCATGAATGCTAATGTTTGGAATGACCTAGACAGAGCACTTGGCAGAGGTTGTAATAGGATAGTTAGACCTAAAAAAACTGAGAGAGAGTTTTCAGAATGGGTACAACATAGACTCAAAATCAGTAGGCGGGCAGCACAGAAATACAGATTTAATAGAAAGGAATTTATAAGCAGGACAAGAAGGAAATGAAACACGCCCGAGACAAAAAACCTACACAGACTGTAAGTGTTGAGCTGCGTCACTGGATACTGGTGTCCTCCTCCACTTCTTCCTCACTTCCTCGGGGAATCAGGGCAGCCCCTTATTATTTATCACTTGTTGATATGAGCTTCATTAGAGGAAGACACCGCGGTCTTTCCCCCAGTGACTCATCTGCTCGTCAGTCGGTGTCCATTCCTCTGCTGGCCCGGTAAAGGTAACTGGCTGGTAATTGTCATTCTTCCTGGTTAATGGGAATCCCTGCAGTCATGTCGTCCACCCACGCCCTTCTGACATTCAGGCAGCAGCAATAAATGAGGCACGGAATCCCTCAGATGATGCCGAGCATCACTGTATCCATTGGTACAATGGAGGAAAACACATACAGCTGCCCTCAGAGTTATTCTACTCTGCTGTTCTTTGTTCTAGTGTCCTGTTCTTTTAAGAAAACCAGCTTTTCTGAAGATAAACGCCTTAGTTTTTTGCCATTTTTAGCCCAGAGTTCACAAAAAAGAATCGAAGGGTTGGGGTTTTAGAGTTGGGATGACTAGGGTTAGGGTTAGAATAAGAGGACGAATTTGTCTAAAACGTAATGGAACTGTCCACCACAGGTTCATCCCTGTCTGTGTTCTGGTTCCTCGATCCATGAGATCTTGAATCATACAAATATCATACACTCTCCACTTATTTCATTTTATATTGTAAATAAAATTTTATTTATTATCTTTTTTTTCCTATCACAATTATTTCTTATTTCTTTTCTAAGTTACTCATTTTTATATTTGTCTGATTTCAAACACTGACTTATTCTAAATTTTACGGACAAGGCATAAGGAGTTTCTATTCTTGATTTTTATAATTATTATCATTATTATTATTATTATTATTAATGCTTCTGTTTGAATTACCGTATATACCTTAATTTTCTTAATTTTTTTATTTAATTTGTACTTTAAAAATGTATTTTAGCTATTATTATTGAGTTTATTTTAATATTTAGCTATTTTAAGTATTTATCAAGGCATATTTCATGTTGTTTTATGTTCATGTTTAACAATTTCATGTTATTATTTAATTATTCATTCATTCATTCATCTTCTGCTTGTCCGTTCCCAGGTCGCAGGGGCAGCTGGCACCAACCAAATCACATTGCACCATATTGGGATCCTTTCCATGGATGGTGAGCCCACAAGAAGTTATGTGGGTCGGGTCTGTGATATGATCAGAGCACCTCAGTGGCAACCTCGCAGCTGAGGGGTTTGAACCTGAAGCCCTGCGGACCCAAGTCCGCTTCCTTAACCACTGGGCCACCACTGCCATTTATTTAACTGATGTTTTAATTAATGCTCAGGGTGCGAGTGGATTTCTGAGCTGGGGTTGGGTTTGAATTATATGTAAAACAATAAAATAAAAGATTAATTTTTAATGTCTTATATTTATCAAAACATAAGCTGGTGGAAAAGCTCCAGCCCTGGTCTCAGCTTCATTCCGACAGTTGAGTTTCCATACAGCAGTGTGTGTTTCCTCAGCAGCACGGAGCTCCTGCAGAGCTTAATGCCGCAGCTGTGTGAGGTGGTGACAGCGACGTGATGGCCTTCTGCTCCACAAAGGCAGCTATCAGTGTCCTCCCTGTCATCTGTGCACTCCCGAACAAAGACGGGCACTCGGCCTAAAAGCCAGACAGATAAGAGTCAGGGAAGAGCTCCTTCAGCTATGAGACGCCAGATAGAGGCATCTCAGCTGAGGCTCTTGACACATACGCGTTTGGTTAAGTCTCACTTCAGGTGTTTGTTTTTCTCAAGTGGATAAACATATATGTTGTAAATGCAGTGAATCTGTAACAACCACCACAGTAACTAAAGTATCTCTGCTTTGACGTTCTTGTTCAGTTGAACGTTGTGTGACATTCATTCTTCTGAAACCTCAGGGAAGTAGAATTAGCCCAATGTAGGTGGTCTGAATCCAACAGCTTACCACTGTGCCTTTGGGCAATCCATGCAGCCCAAGGTAACATTGCACTTTGTGTAAGAATGTGTGCATTTGTTGTAAGATACTGTACTATGGTGGTAAACCTGTGAAGACAGCAGGTTTTTAGGTACACCAGTAAAAAGACAGAGGTGGTCACAATGGAGTAGTTAGTACTACCACATGAAATCATCTTAACTCCACCAGAAAGAAGGTATGGTAGATCAACACCACAAACAAAAATTGATACACACTGTTTTTTATGTTTATAAAACTTGAAATACTTTGAAATATCAATAAAGATGTGAGGCCAGTGTATACGTAACATTAGCAGCTTGTATCATTTCTCATTTCTTTGCAAATCACACTCACATACTGTGAGCCTTCCTGTGGGTGGTGAGGACACTGGACCTCTTACGTTACTGCAGGCACATGTCCAAACTATTCCACAAAAAGCCTGTGTGGTTGCTGGTTTTTGTTCCAAACAACCAAAGTTTGACCAATCAGCTGTCTGATGACTGAGATCAGTTGATTAAACCTGTCAACTCAAGTATTTACTCCTTGGTTGAAACAAAAAACTGCAGCTAAAGGGGACCCTAGTGGGACAGTTTGGACATGACAGGACTACAATGAGAGATAAAACATTTCAGCATTGTCACAATGTAAACTAGTCTTCTCGTTGATGACATGAGAGACGACATCGAAGGTCCTTTCACTGGCAAATGTCCGAGAAATACCTATTTACTATTTGCTACAGAAACTCCACACGTTTAGTAACGTCTCGAACGGGAAAAACGGCTGGTTCTCCAGGACAATTAACTCTGTGAAGTTTGTCTGATTTCTTTTGCTGTTGTCTGTTCTTTACCGTATTTAACTCTTTTGCTCTTCTCTGTTATTTACCATATTTAATAGAAGACAAGAGGAAGAGCTGGAGGTGGCAGAGTTAAAGATGCTGAGATTCTCTTTGGGGGTGACAAGGATGGACAGGATCAGGAACAAGGTGATCAGGGGGACAACACA